>KZ805424.1:14122-129537 GCA_003073855.1 Periconia macrospinosa
CCTCCAAACCCCGCAACCTTAGTCATACGGAATCACGTGATTCCCTCGCCAGGCAACGGGCGAGGACAGACTTGGCACACGTGACTACCTCGTTCACCTCGCAGCGAGGACAGCGACCTCGCTCTCCTCGTAGCGAAGAAGACTAGGAATCTTATGTATATAGTCTTAGACAAGATGCCCTTATGGCTCTTGTATTCACTCTAAGTTAGCATCCACTTCTTGGAAATACAATTCATTGTATCATTGCTCTATCTTCTACTTGCTTCCCTGTTATTCATCCGCGAAAACCAACCTGAGACTCTTCGGATCTTAACAATTACATAAAAGAAAGTAGATATAGGTAGAAGGGACGCTAATAGTTAAAGAGGGCTAGCGCTTAGTAGCTCTAAGGGAGTTTAGGGTGCGTAGTAATAGGAAGAAGGCGTTAAAAAAGGTGCGTATAGGAGAGGCTAGTCCTTTTTAAAGACACTATAAAACCTACGGTAAGACTAGGTATAACTTACGCACCTATTAAAAAAACGCGTAGGACCTAGGGGGGTTATTAAGAAAGTTATCTAGAAGCCCTAATATAAGCTAGTATTGTAATTCTTTATTAAAGGTCGTGTTTTTGGTGTGGTCTTGGCAGAGTGATCGACTCGCATGCCTAATCGACTCGCATACCGACGACGTTACAGGTAGCCGCTTGAACAAAAGAATAAAGAGAAAGCAGACATGCGCCACAACAAGCTAACTATTCTTCGTAAAGCGTATAATAAAATATATTAGCAAAACTTACGTAAGTAAGGATAGTTCCTCTGCTAAAATGCGGAGCCTATACTTAGATATAGAGAAACTTTTTATAGAGTGTATACGTAGGACTAAGTATATATAAAAGTTAGTCTATTATTTTCTATATTACAGTATATATATATTACTAAGAGAAAATAATATATAATTTATCTAAATAGAGTAGGGGTGTAAAGTAAAAGTAGTTTTAGACTCTAGAAAGAATCGTTAATAATATAATTAATAGTATATATTTTTTAAAGCTATATAATAGATCCTAAAGAAAATTATATTAATAATTATATTTTAATAATTAGGTCTTAATAAAACCGTAGGGAAAAATATTAAAAAGCTAAAACCCTAGACTCGTTTCGGCACAGGTGGTTTTTCGTAACGGGTGGATTTACTTTATATGTTTGCTTCTTTTTTGCACGTTTTTCTTCTTACTTTTTTATTTCTTATTACTTTAACACTTCTAACTTAAAAAAAAAGCATATATATATGTACCTAACCCGGGCATGTATTGTATATATACTAAAATATAACATAACAAAATTAACTATTTATTCATTTATTTAATCTTCCTTTCCTTCTCTCCCTTTTCCCCTTTATTTTCCACTTCTAACAATAATAAACACATTATATCACATCACATACACCCTTTTAAAAAACTATTAATCTATCTATCTATTTAATTTTAATTCTTCCAACTCCTACCTCTTCCTCTTCCTTTTCCTCCTCCTCATCCATCCTTTATCTTTCCTTCCCCTTCCCCTTCCTTTCCCAATGTCAATACCTACATGCCTATGTACGTACGTATGTACGTATCTCTAAACCTTCTTCTTTCTTTATTTCCCTCTCCTTCCCTTTCCCCTTCCCCTTCCTTTTTTTGTTTACTCCACTCACACACATATAAACCAACCAACCAACTAACTAACTAACTAACTAACTAACTAACCAACCTTACATGAAACTTTACATATACACAGGTAGGTATATACATACATAGCACGTACATACCCTCTCTACTCAACAGTAAGTACATAGGTAATTTTGCCTACATCCAATGCATGCGGACGTGTACATATATAGATACTTAGGTAGATAAGATAGATACATGTATGTACGTAACACTTTTGAATTTCTAGGTATGTACGTATGTATGTATGTATGTATGTATGTATGTATGGAATTTGTTAATTGAATCTAATCCGATCTGATCTGGTCTGGATATGTGTGAAGTGTGCGTGTGAGTGTGTGAAGTGTGTGTGTATGTATGTGTAAACTCTCTCTCTTTGCACACAGGCCGCGCGTGTGCATCGCATCGCATCGTAACAGTTACATACACAATATTACATACGTGTGGGTTTTTTTTTTTTTTTTTTTTTTTTTTGCTTTCTGGAAACTTTTTACACCCGCGAGATGAGACGAGTTAACGAGTGGGGGGAGGATGATGGTTATTGCAGAAAGATAGTGCTCCTCTAGGCTTCTATCCCATCACTACCCTACAGGCTCCTCAAATAGAAAGGTCACTTCTATCGCCTAGTTAACCCCCACCCCGACCCCAACAACCCCAACAATAAGGTGGTTATTCGTTGTGGAAAGGGGTCAGCCCTTCAGGCTATTCATCCTCCATCACCCCACAGGCTCCTCAATTGGAAGAGCTCACTCCACCACTTACTTAACCCCAACACCCTGGTTAATTCCCTATCCCCCTAGACCCTTCACGGCCGCCGGCACCGTTAGACACATTTTAGAATAACCTGCATCCTAGTTCTTCTAAAGCAGAGAGTACCTATACCAGCGCATCTAATATTATCCTAGCTTAACTTTTCGCAGCTCTAGGAATTAGGAGAGAACCTAGCATTGGTATGAACATCTTAAGAAAAGACATTAGTAGTAACCGTCTAACACTTACTAATTTAGGCATCCTGTAGACCGCAACGGAGGAGGATAACTGGCGGGAACCGTATACTTAAGGTTTACTCACGTAAGTTTTATTCTGCCCCTTTCTTACAGCCTGAATGCTAATTTGAAACTAGGATACTTGGTCGTGCACCAACCCGACAGTTTGAAGCAGCTACTAGCGGCAATAGTAAAAATAGACAGGTCTGGATCCTACCTTCGTTCTATGAAGACCCGGAATGGATACGAGTTAACGAGTGGGGGGAGGACGATGGGAGACGCGGGGGTTGTGTGATGAGGGAAGGAGGTGTGGTGGATATGGAGAGGTTTATATGTATACATAGGTAGGAAGGGAGGAAGGAAAAAAGTTGAAATGGATGATTGGGCTGGATTGGATTGGGCTTGTGCATTAGGGTGGATATATGGCATTAAAGTCCTGTGGAATTGAGACATGGTGTATACATATATATATCTATATGCTGGTGGTTACTCACAGTCCTAGCAGTTGGAGGTTGGGGGGGATTGTAGAACAACAGACATGTTACATTCACATTCACACAAAACATGTAGAAAAGAGCCGCAAGGATCGACAAAAGAGATGATTCAAGACTGGATATACATTTGTCATCTACCTCGGTACCGTTTCTATCCATCTTCCATTCCCCTCCCGATGCACGGATCGATGTCTCAGATCCGACTAGCGGTCTACTGATCGAGCTTGACGGGGAAGTTGCCGTTCTCGCGCTGGTCGTCCCATCGCGACGTCCAGCCGTTGGGGCAGAGCGAGCGGTAGGCAAGGAAGAACTGCTCACACAATCGTCAGTCAACCATGCTGGTTCAAGCTCGCGTGGGCACAAGGTGAAAACGGACCTGGCGGCAGGGAGCAAAGTCCTCGCCCTTGGCGAGAATGCACTTGTGGTAGTCGACGTAGTTTTGCCAGCAGTGCTTGGTCTGGTTCTGGTTGGGGAAGCGGGCGTCGAAGCCTGTGAGGAGCGGGTTAGCTGCAGGTGCTGTGCGGGTGTGCTGTGCCGGGTGCTGCGCTCCATGGCGTGCTACGAGGGTGGAGGGGGGCCAATGGCAGAGATATGGGCCGGCGCGAGGGTGCGAGACACGGTGCAAGCGCTGCAGAGGAGCGTATAGACGTACCGGCTGTGAGGAAGATATCAGGTTAGCTGTGGCTTGGGTAGATAGCTTGCCGGGTAGCGGCTAGAGGGCCGTGGGGGCGGACGTACCAGTGACGAACTTGAAGGGCTTGGTCTCGGTTTCCTCGTCAGACATGATTGCGGTGGTGATTCTGCGGGGTGCGTGGGTGAGTGGTGAGGGTGGAACTGTCGTCGTAGGTGGATGACGGAGAGGAAAGAGATGAGGTCGACAATGGTTCGATGCGCTTGTCCCGTTGCGGACTAGCGGCTGGGCGCTCTCCAATGGTGCGAGCTCTGCGACTTCAATGACGGCAACCTCAATCCATCGCCATCAATCCCTCCTTCTCTCCCTCCAGACCCCCCGGACACCCGCCCCACGACCCCGAAATAACCAGCGAGGACAACTTCAAACACCGTCACCATGTTCAAGCCCACGAGGATCATGGCCATGCAGCCCACCCGCATGCTGCTGATGCGCCGGAGTGCTCCTCTGTCCATGCGCATGACAGCTCCTCTGTACATCCGCCAGACGGCCCGCATGATGACGCCCGTCCCCGTACGTTGCCACCTCCACGAAGCTTCTCGCCACTCTTAAATTCATAGATACTGACTGAGAATAGAAGGAGGAACACGGCGGTAAGCCATTGGCCCATCCCGAGCTGTCCTGCTCGCGGTAGAAGCGAAAATTAGGGTGAATTATAAAGAGAAGAGGAATTGACGCTTTGCATCTAGCCCACACCGTCTCCCAACGTATCCGCCACCAGCTCAAGTCGATCCCCGTTGAGATTATTCCTTTGAGTGAGTCTTCTTTGCTACCTTTATTGGGTCTGGCTAACGCAATGGCTGCGCGCAGTTTTCGTCCTGGTGTAAGATATCCTCCCCTCCTTCGACCGAGGTTATACATGCACACATGCACGTGTATAAATACGTGTAAGCGAGCAACATGAGCATATATTCTGACCATTATTCTGCAAACAGGGTTGCCGTCGGCGCTGCCATCTTCTCGCTCGTCAGGAAGCTCGTGGTCGACAAGACGCTCCGTCTCAGGAGGCAGCGTGGTGATATTCCCAGGACCACCGGTTAAAAATTGGACTTGTACATGTACAAATTGGGCAAGGGGATGGTGAATTCATCTTTCACATCTGCGCGTCGTGATGGTGATAGTGGGCTGGCTAGAAATTCGAAACTTACAAACTAACCTTTCTCTTTTTTGTTCTACTACTTGATAGCTGTATACATACATGCATCCGTTCTTTTTGTCCGTGACGATTGATTCGAGTGTGGTATCTTTTTTCTTCCCTTCCCTAACCCTCCCTACCCATTCATTCTTCCTATGTACGTTGGAACAGATGCATGTGACGCCCAAACGCCTTTGAAAACCCCATATCCTCCCGATACATCTTGTAATAGTAAGAAGAGAAATCAAACAAAAGATGATGCAAGTTTAGGCCCAGCTTCATCCAACCCCTCGAGACCTTGCATCGGATCCATGGGCCCATCATCGGCTGCCGCTTGACTCGTTCCCTGCTGCGCAGCCAGCCGATCTTCCTCGCTGACTGCGTGTTTGGCTATCCAGCCCTCCTGTACAACAAACATGTCAGAGTCCCCATCGTAAGACATCAAAACTCTTAAAAATCAACTGAAACAGCGGAAACCAAGAAATAGAAGAAAGCGGAGCGCATACCTGTTCCCAAACCGCAGTCCTACTGCCCAACCCCTCACCCACCTCCTTCATCGGCCTCGCAAGCGCGACCTTGATCACGGCTCCACCCAGCTCCGCGCGGTCCATATTATCAATGGCTTCGGCGGCGTCGAGCGACGATTCGAATTCCACGTAGCCGAAGCCCCTGTGCTGCTGTTGCGATGCGCCAGTACCACCAGGAGCGCTGCTACCGTTGGGAGCGTTTGAGGGATTTGCAGGGTTTTTTGAGGCGAGGGAAACATCGACGATGTCGCCGAAGGGGAGGAAGGCGTCGTAGAGGGCGGATTGGGTTATTGAGGTGTCGAGGCCGCCGATGAAGATTGTGGCTTTTTGGCGGGAGGTGGTTTGGGGTGCTGTGGATTGGGATGGTGGGGGTGGAGGGTCCATGGTTTTGGTTGGTTTGTGGTTATCCTTTTCTTTTTTCTTTTTTTTTTCTCTCTTTTCTTATTTTTGTTATTGGTTTTCACGGTTGGGCTGGAAGTTGATTGAAGTCTGGTGGTACTGGATGAATGGAGCTTGAGAGAATGTTTCACGTGATGTGATGACGGAGATGGATGGTGATAGGTCAGACCGGCCCACAAGAATTTTGGAGGTGGATGCCAAGAGTTGGACGGGCTAAGTAGTGTCGGCTTACAGGGAAGCAGCATCAGTCTGGGAGTAGATTAGGCCAGGTGGAGGATAAGTTTAAGTAGTTACCTCCAGTCTATGTACTATATGTACATGGTAGAGACGTTGCATTTAATAACTACCTACTTACTCAACTACAACTAGTTCCTATTATATATTACATACATTGCATGATCTGAGTTCTGCTTGCTTGTACGTGGAATAGCTCCTCCATCGGACCCCGACATAACATCATTCCCGCGCACTGCTCAATTCCCCTCTCTTACTCTTACCCTCTCACCTCCCACCCTCTTACACTCTCCCTCCCTCGGGTACTTGAATACCGTAACTCACCTTGAAAGCGAACCCACCTAGAATTGCTGGCCGTTTCTCCTTCCCCGCCGGCGAATTCGCTTGTTTCCTTGTTCCTTCCTTCGTTTGTTCCTTCGTCATTCGCACCACATCATATCATCCACCCACCAACCTATAAACATACACATCACCACCACCACCACCCACCATGGTCCGTCTGCGAGAGATTCCCCGGACCGCCACCTTCGCATGGTCGCCCGGTCCTACCCAGCCATTGATCGCCACAGGCACCAAGGCTGGCGCCGTCGACGCTGACTTCTCCAACGACACCACCTTGGAACTCTGGGAGCTCAACCTCGACAACGCAGACCAGGGCGTCGAGCTGCAGCCCGTCGCCACGGTCAATGTCGACTCGAGGCAAGCTTTCTTTCCCTCCACCTCCAAATTCTGCCGACGAACGTGGGACTGATTGTGTGTCTGTGCAGGTTCAACGATATCGCATGGAGCGCCCCCTCCGAACAGTACCCCCGCGGCATAATAGCAGGCGCATTGGACAGCGGCGCATTGGTCCTGTGGGACGCCGAGAAGCTGCGCTCCGGCGATGGTGATGCTCTGATTGAGCAGATCGACAAGCACACCGGCCCCATCCAGGCCATCCAATTCAATCCCTTCCGAACCAACATCCTCGCCTCCGCTGGCGCAAAGGGCGAGCTCTACATTCACGACCTCGACGATGAGTCCAAGTCGTTCCGCTTGGGCAAGGCTGGCGCAAACCCAGACGAGTACACGTCATTAGATTGGAACAAGAAGGTCGCTCACATTCTCGCGACGGGTAGCAGCGGCGGGTTCGCTACGGTGTGGGATGTCAAGGGAAAGAAGGAGAACCTCACATTGAACAACTACGGCAGGAAACCCGTCAGCGCCGTTTCGTGGGACCCAGACGTCCCCACTAGGCTTGTAACCGCGATTCCTACCGACCAGAATCCCCTCGTGCTGGTTTGGGACCTCCGAAACTCAAATGCCCCTGAAAAGACGCTGCAGGCACACGATCAGGGTGTTCTTTCTATATCGTGGTGCACGCATGACAGCGACATTTTGTTGTCGTGCGGAAAGGACAACCGCACAATTGCCTGGAACCCGCACACCGGCGAAGTGCTGGGCGAGTTCCCCGTCGTCACAAACTGGACCTTCCAGACTGCCTTTAACCCTTCAAACCCGAACCTCCTGGCCACCGCCTCCTTCGATGGCAAGATAGCCGTGCAGACATTGCAGAACACGGGAGGCGCGGTCGACCAGGCCAAATCATCCTCACAGGCCCTCGATGGAGCAGATTTCTTTTCTCAGACCCACGTGGAGCCACAGGGCGCATCCTTCACCCTCAAAACACCTCCCAAGTGGCTGAGGCGACGTGCGGGTGTGTCGTTCGGTTTCGGTGGTAAACTAGTCAGGTTCGGAGTGGCGGACAACAAGTCCAAGATCAGCATATCCACTTTTGTGGTCGACTCGGATATTGGGACCGCCAGCGAGGAGTTTGACAAGGCGTTGGAGAAGGGCGACCTGGCTGCCATTTGCGAGTCCAAAATTTCAAAGGCTGCTACCGACGAGGAGAAGGCGGATTGGACCGTCATTGAGACGCTCATCTCGGAGAGCCCGCGCAGCAAGTTGGTCGAATATCTTGGTTTGGCGGATAGCAAAGAGGAGGATGCGACCGAGGAAAAGAAAGACGCCGAGCCTTCGGCAGAGAATGAGGATGAAGGTGCTTCATTTTTCGAGCAATCGGGTGAGGGAGGAAGCTTCCTTTCTGATCTAGCTGCGTCCAAGGGCGCGAAGACGAACAACCCCTTCCAGGTTTACACTGGTTCCGAGTCGGAGGCGGACAAGAAGATTACTCGCGCTCTTACCCAGGGCTCTTTCGAGAAGGCAGTCGATATCTGTCTTCAGGAGAACAGGTTGTCTGACGCATTCATGATTGCTATTTGCGGCGGCGAGAAGTGCATCGCAAAGGCTCGAGCAGCGTACTTTAAGAACCAGACGGACGGCCCCAACTACACACGACTATTGGCTTCGATTGTGGGAAACAACTTGTGGGACGTTGTCTACAATGCCGACCTCAAGGACTGGAAGGAGGTCATGGTCACGCTGTGTACATTCGCTGACGAGAACGATTTCCCTGATCTGTGCGAGGCACTCGGTGATCGTCTGGAGGAAGCCATCGCTGAAGATGATTCTTACAGGAAAGATGCATCTTTCTGCTACCTGGCTGGTTCCAAACTGGAGAAGGTTGTGGTCAACTGGGCTCAGGAGCTGCAGGAAAGCGAGGCTGAGGGCGTGGAGAACTCCAAGGACGACAACAGCTTCTCCATTCACGCGCGATCACTCCAGGATTTGATCGAGAAGGTCACTGTCTTCCGTCAAGTCGTCAAGTTCAAGGACGCAGAGCAGACCAAGGAGTCGGACTGGAAACTTGGCCCTCTTTACGCCAAGTATGTCGAGTACGCCGACATTGCGTCTTCCCATGGACAGCTTTCCATTGCGGAGAAGTACCTCGATCTCCTCCCCGAGAAGTACCCTGCGGCAGAGGTGGCCAGGGACAGAATCAAGAAGGCCATCAGGAAAACTGCTCCTCAAGCTTCTACACAACGACAAGCACAGGCTCCTGGTGCGCAGCGAGCTTCGCGTGTCGTGCCTAGCTATCAGCCCCAACAGCCAGCTGCCATCCCTCAACCGCAGACCGGCTCACCCTATGCGCCCGTCAATCCGCTGTCTGCCCAAGCACAACCTTTGGCTTCCCAGGCTCCCCCCGCAAGGAATGCGTACACTCCTGTGGGTTATCAACCTTCTCAGCCTTCCATTCCCCAGCCAGGATACGGAGGCTACGCGCCGCCTCAGCAGCACGCTGTTGCGCCCCCTCCGCGCAGCAACTTCAACAGCTCCCCGGCACCAGCGCCAGCAGCGACCCGCCGAGACATTCCAGCTTGGAACGATACTCCCGACTTTGGTCCTCCCAAGCCGGCTTCGCGTCGTAGCACACCTTTGAATGCAGTGAACTCGCCCTACGGAATTCAACCTCAGGGACAATCGCCAACGTACCCTCCTCCCATGACCAAGCAAATGCCTCCTCCGCCGCCGAAAGCAGGAGCACCTCCTCGCGTTGCATCACCCGCCACCTCTGCGACACCTCCCACCAACCCGTATGCTCCCCCACAGGCATCCAACGCGTATACCCCTCCACAGCCGACTGGCTTCGCTCCCCCGCAACAGCCTCCTGTTCCCCGTGGAACGTCGCCTTACATGCCTCCGCCATCGACAGCTCCGCCTTCTAACCGCTATGCGCCTGCCCCTGGTTCGACACCGTCGGCTCCACCACAAGGAGGTATGCCTCCCCCTCGACAAGTCGCTCCTCCGCCAACCCAATTCGGGGGCGCATCTCCCTACGCTCCCGCCGCTGCACCGTCGCCGTACGCACCAGCTCCCCCAGCGCAAGCACCTCCTCAGGCAGCTGCTCCTCCGCCACGGGGCCCACCACAGGGCCCACCGCGAGCTGGTCCCCCTATGGGTGGTCCTCCCAGACCGGATTCTCGACCGGGAACGGCCAGCTCGAACAAGGCCGCTGCCCCAGCAGCACCTAAGTACCGTAAGTGATTCTACGTGTGATTGGATTGATATGGGCAATGCTGACATGATCCTAGCGGCCGGCGACCGATCGCACATTCCCGCGGCCTCGCGCCCCATCTACGAGATCCTCGAAGCGGATCTGCAGCGCGTCAAGGCCAAGGCGCCGGCGCAGTACCGCCAGCACATCCAGGACACGGAGAAGCGGCTCAACATCTTGTTCGACCACCTCAACAACGAGGACCTGCTCAAACCCGGCACGATCCAGGAGATGAACGAGCTGGCGGGTCACCTGCAGAGCCGCCAGTACGACCAGGCGACGGCGATTTTCTCGGATCTGATGACGAACAAGACGGATGAGGGGAGCAATTGGATGGTGAGTTTTTTTCCTATTTACCTGTCGAGAGAGAGTTGGGTGCAAAGGATGAATGTGTGCTAACGTTTTCGCCTAGGTTGGTGTCAAGAGGTTGATTCAGTTTAGTAAGAGTACGCCTCTTTAGATTGAAGGGTGGTGAGGGTTTGCACGTGTGTGTGTTGTCTTTGTGAGGACAGTACAGAGAAGGAGAGTGTGTGGAGCTACTACCTTTTGTTGAAAAAGTAGGACTAGGGATAGAGATTAGGATGCTGAGAGTAGTGTTACGTAGTAGCAACAGCTTTACCTTTACCTTCATCTTACCTTGAGTATAGTTGACATGTAACCAATATGGAGATGAGAGATGGAGAAGAGATGTTGAGAAATCGTAGCCCCCCTTTTTTCGTTTAAAAAAAAAGAAACTTGAATGTTGGAGTGAGTAAGTGAGCGAACGAACTCCTCGTATTCCTTAGTGGTAAGTCGGGGGAGGGGTAGAAGCATTAAAACATATACGGTTTTTTTAACTATTTTAAACTTTATGCACAGCCAGCATCTTGACCAAAAAATAACAAAAAAAACCATCTCATCCCCATAAAAAGTTCTTATCTCACAGTTAGACCGGCCTAAAAAAAATCCAATCCTATACAGTTAGTTTAGCTACCTCGTGTGGGTAATCTCCAACTCTGATAATACAATCCATAACCCCTCACACTCCCACTCCCCCCCAGCACATATTCCTTCATAACCGGCGACGAATCCAGCATGCACCGAATCCACTCTCGATACCGCGCTTCCCGCTCCAAAGCACCATACGCAAGCCCGATGGGCAGCAGACAGAACAACGCACGCGCGCGCGTGGAACCGCTGCTGATATTGCGACTTTGGTACTCGAAGACCCTGCAGATCTCGATGGCTGGGTCGCGGATGGAAAACGAGGTTCCTGGGAGTAGCAGAGGACTGGTGGTGGTGGTGGTATTGTTGGGGGGGTGGTCTTTTTTAAGAAGGCCACCACCGCCGCCGCTTGTAGTAGTAGATGATTGTGCGGCGGCCGAAGAGATGATGACGGGTGCTTGAAAAGGTGGTGCTAGGCGCCAGACGAGTCCGATGAGCCACATTTGCACGGCGTTGTAGAGGAGAATCTCGGTGGATTGCTCGAAGGTGGTGAAGTGGAATGTGCGATTGAAGATGCGATCCTCCTGGCCGCGCCCGCCGCCGTCGCCGCCGCCGCGCGAGGGGGGTATAGCAGATGATGGGGGTGAGTCGGACGGCTCTTCTTCCCAAGCGGAAAACTTATTCAGCGTTTCCCATTCCCAGCGCCATGTAAACAGCGCGAGGAGCTGGCGCTCTACTCGATCGAGTAACGTCGCACGAGAATCGTCTTGTTGGCGGCGGCGGCGGCTCAACGCCGCGTCGTCTTCCAACATGCCCGGAATGGTCGCCATAATGTCGGCGAGGTGATTCTGCGGAGACTTGGAACTCGGGTCCATGGCCCACGGAACCGACCGCCAGTTTTCCTCGTCCAGAAAACACCGTTTGCGCGAGATGAGGCCGATGGTTATCAACGTGGCACGGCAAGTCTCGAACGCGCTTCTCAAGGGCTCCTGCTGGAACCGCTCCGGCCCGCACACCTTCATCAATCGCACCAAGCCGTCCACATGTGCCACGGAGCCCGTCGGATCCGCGAGTAAAGACTCGTGGATCAGCAATATCATGATAGGCACGATCAGGGCCGCCTCGACGGCGTCGGCGGTGCCCGTTTGCAGCGGCGTTGGGTTGGAGAGTTCCTGGATGAGTGAGCGCACGGCTTTGCCATACTGGATCGAGCCGTTGATTTTGATGCTTTGCTGGCGGTGGAAACTACCGAAATTGCTCTGCGAGAGCGCTGAGCCGGCTTGGAGGGCTAGGGGGGAGATTTTGCCAGAGAGGGCCAGGTCCAGCCAGTTGTGTCCGTAGCTGCGCCAGACGAAGTTTTGGAGGAGGAAGGCGTTGCAGATGTCGGGCGTGAATGATGCTAGGCTCAGTGACAGGGGAACAATTGGAGTTTGGCAACGTTCCGCGCGCGGAGCGGTGCAGGATTCCTTATTCTTGGTAGCAGTTTGACGGATGTTGTTGGGTTCTTTAGTGGTTGCTTGATGTGCTGAAAAAACGGCCATGCGGAATTGGACTGCTCTTTTATAGCCTGCGCAGGTGTATCCTGATTTTTGGCAGCGCTGGCATTTCGGTTTTGCTTCATCTGGATTTTTTTCATTATTGATTTAGCAATTTTCGTTTTCAATTCATCTTCAAGTGCAACTTGCCGCATTTGATTCGCCGCTTCAGGCAAGTATTGCAACCATTGCTAGTCGGAACCCCGACCATCTTGTGGCCAATAGATTTCTGAAATAACTGGATTCATCTATGTTTTCATTCATTCCATGAATCCCATGTTCTGAGGGTATGTAAGTATGTCTTACACTTTTCGAGAGGCCACAGCAAGTAGGTCTCAAATGGATAACCTCGGATCGCAGATAGGGGCACGGGACTTTTGATGCAGGCCCGTGCGCTGTCGGCGTGGCCTTGTGTACTTAAGTTATAGGTAGTTAACTTAGTGCTTTTTTACACCAATTTGCTTTCAGCTGGATTTTTAAAGTGGCCCCCACAGATCGCCGAACGCTCATCCAGATTCTTTAAACAGTAGGTGTTGCAAACACGTCGAGATCCGGATCGTAAACGCGCGCGCTACGCAGTCTTAAATGTGAAGCCCTAGGCAATTTACTGTGTAGACATTATTGATATCTATTGTAGGACTGGTCCAATCAAGGGCTGGCAAACACGTAACTCAGTTGGCTGACGGGGGAATTTTAACACTCAAAACCAACATTTCCTCATCTTGATAGTAAGGATTTCAAAAAAGGATAATTAACGTGTACTTTAAGAAAGTCTATAAGGGCTACTAGCCACGTCTCGAAAAGGCCCTATTCGAAACGCACATAAGATACAAGCCAATCGCCGGCATGGAGTGAGCTAGTCTCCAGGCGATAACCAATAAGCACTGGATTCTTATGCCACAATACTAAGATGAGAAGAAGCCAATCAGGGTGTCACCTTGTCGGCGCTCAAAGACCCTTTCCAACCACTAACTCAAACTGGCGACATCTCGCGATATGCGTCAAAAAGTCGTTTTAAGCAGATTTAGCGGCTGAAGGCCGTTATACTTAGCATATTCCCACCCGGGGCAGACGACAATGGATGGCTAGCAACTGATTTTCTAATTCTATTTTGCATTCCCCAACACCTAGCACCGTGATTATCGTGGCTGGGTGTCGGGCTGAAATACGTGTAGTAGGAAAGTTCAGCTCGGGGATTGATTCTTCTTCAGGACACAGGTATGGAATCATCGTATATCGAGGTCTTTGGAAATGTATAAATTGAGGCCGTGGGCACCAATGCCTCGCAACCTCGTTCCTGTTAACAGAAAATCTGTCACACTTCTTTTATCTTTGGTAAACCCCCCCCCCCCCCAAATATCCCCTCGAAAGACACCATGGCTATTCTACCACTAGCCCCAACTGATGCATCCAATGTCAAAGGACTATCCGTCTTGATTACGGGTGGAGCCTCTGGCCTCGGCCTTCACGCCGCGACTTTCTTTGCGAAGTCAGGAGCTTTAGTCACAATAGCCGATGTGCAAGATGGTTCCAAAATCGCCGCTGATCTGGTCAGCCAGGGATACACAGCGCAGTTCGTCGAGTGTGACGTGACGAATTGGGACTCTCAGGTCAATGCATTCCGAACTGCCCTCAACATGTCTCCCACCAAGACACTGGACATGGTCGCAGCCTTTGCAGGTGTTGACGGTACTGGCCACCTAGTCGATCATGTATCTGCGTCCGAGGTTTCGCTCGACGGCGCACCTCCCCCTGTTCCCAGTCTCGCCCCAATTGAAGTGAACCTCAAGGGCGCATTTTACACGACAACCCTAGCACTTCATTATTTCCGACTCAAACCTCAAGGCGGCGGCGGCGGCGCCCCACCCACCACCGGTACAGCGACAAAAAGCCTGAATATAGTCACATCTCTTGCTGGATATATCGACGATACCCACAGCACTCCTTATACGGCCTCCAAGTTTGGAAGCCGAGGTCTTTTCCGCGCTGTCCACGCTCAAGCTCATCAACAGCTGAACGTTCGGGTCAATGCAATCTGCCCCTGGGCGATGAAAACACCCATGATCGAAAAGGCCTTGGACAGAATGGCCGAGTTTGGCATTCTACCGTCCAAAGGCATCACGTTGGTCGACCACGATGTTTTGACGCAAGCATTGGCAAGGATCACTGTCGACGAGAGTATCTCCGGTATGTTAATTCTTTTTTTTTTCCCTTTTTTGGTTTAGATTGGCGAAATTTCTTATGTGGCGTTTTTGCCGGAAAAGTTTCAGCTTGCTAACTTGGCCATGAAGGTCGCGCGTTTGGGATTGTACCAGAGGGTGCTATTGATTTGGGTGATGATATTGAAGGCAGCTACGGTGGATCGCAGTTAGTCGAGTTGATGGCCCTGCGTAAACAAGCAGGGGATTTTCTCCATAGTTAGAGAGATTGTGAATGGGTATGAAGCGAAATCTCGGTGTTGTAATTGAGGTAGCCTGTTGTGCAAGCGGGCTCCGTCCGCATCACGTTAGCTATATCCGCCGGAGGCCCCTTTGTAAGATACCATTAGTTGGGTGAGCTTCTACGCCGAAATTTTATTGGGGCTTCGATAAGAATTCCCCAAAATGGAATTCTCTATCGAGAGATGTTGCAAAGGGAAATTGCTAATATAATATTTCCCTCCTAATTTATTGTAGGATTGGCCGGCAGAGGTTACTGTTTCTAAATCCATGTATGTTCTCAGAAATTTAGCATTTCCGTAAGCGGATGTATAATTCCTTTCAATTGCCATATTCAATGTTAGCGTAGATGTTCCTGTAAAAATTTGAGAGGCGAGAGACGCTGTGGTCGGCCCATTATCTCTCTTATCTATATACGGTCTCCATTAGGAAAATTTCCTAAATAAGATCTTCTATCTTTAGAGACTGTATTGATAATTCCTCGGTTGTTGTCGAGTTACTGAGTGGGCCGCATGCGATATAAAAACAGGAACACCCGCAGTATGTAGTTTCTGCAGGCACAGCTTCTATAATTCGCACTCCCACGATTCAATTCACCATACTCTATACACCATGATGTTACCCATCCTTTGGCTATCCGTTTTTTCTGTGACCTGCGTCAGATCAGCTCTGGCGGCAGGAGGATTTAGGAAGATGCCCGACGCTCACCCCCTGGACGACAGTGGAAGTTTTTCTTCTCTCGAATATATTGACCCCAGCCATGGCAAACTCGCTATTGAACTATCAACTCCCTACTGGGAGGGTAAATCGTGGACCTACAACATCCCCGCTACAGACGATACGGAGGCTGACGAATTCACCGTCTTCATTATTGACACCGACGTCTCTTCTCAAGAACCAAACTCGGCATTCAACATCACTATTGAGAATCGTGCTGATAATCATGGTCAGCTCGATCCTCGCCAAGTCGCATGGGCCTGCGCTTGGTTAGTCGGCTGCTTCGACAGGGTGAACAAGGCCTTCAAAGTAACAGGGAACCAAGCAATAGCGATCAAGAATGCAGCGAGACAACGCCTGACAGCTAACAACAACCAACTCCTAAATCGCATAGTCGATGGTGTACTTGTTAATTTTGCGGTTGGTATTACGACAGAAATTGTGTCATGGTATGTCTCTGCCCTGTTGTCTGAAGTCCACTGTACAATCGAAAAATGCGTGTGTCAATAAAGACTTAACTTTTTTGCTAGGTACATTACCAATCGAATCCAAGGTCAAAGCAATGACGCGACAGACAGCTGTCAGCTCGACGCCGCCCTCGCGCGCCTTGAACGTATCGAAGCCAATCTCGAAAATCTCATCAAGGAAATCAATAAAGGTGATAGTCGACCCAGAGTATATGACCACCATGCTGAGGAGATGTACTCGGGAAAAGATGGTCAGGTAATGAGACATTCAGTCGTGGCGACCGAGAATCCTAAAGTGCATAAAGCACTGGACTGCTAAACTCTCGGTGAAGGAGGTTTATATAAGAATGCGCGGGGCAGGAGTATGGTGTGGTGGTTGATTGCGCGATAATGTTAGTTATTCAACCTCAAGGCATCGCTAGCAAGGAACAAACGTGCCCACAACTCTTGGATAGTTACATTTTTACATGCTTTTAACTTTGTCTCTCACAACCTGAAACGTCTGGATTTATCTCTTCGAACCGTAGCGACGTTGATGACAAAGGCAGGCCGGCGACCTGTGTTACAGAAAGTTCACGGCTAAAGGTATCGTCTCATCGTGTGCAAGGAAGTGGGAAAGACTGGTTAAGAGGCAAGAATCTCTGTCCTCACGGTAATAAATACCTTTGCTAGTTTTTAGTAGAGATAGAATAGCCCTTGATTAAGAGATGTTTAATACCATCAGCTGAGATCCTATTCGTAGCTTCCCCCCAAACATACTAAGCCTTAGATTCTTATTTACTAGTAGGATAAATAAGCCTAATATATGATGTAGGCAAGATGCATTCTACTGTATTATAAGTAAAGCCAATTACATCTATTAGTAATAAATAAGTATATTTAGTATCCCTAGAAACAATATCAAAAATTAAAAGCCAGAGTGTCCGAACATGTAGATACGTAAGGTCAACAGGATACATTCTACTAGTAGACGAAGCAACGTAAGGAACATAACCCTCGACACGCACACAGTAGCAAGAAACTCTAAAGAAAAACACAGTGGGGAAGACAACCAAACACGCAATTTGTTCTTATAAAAAAAAGGTTCATCGACCGTTATGAAAAGAATACATTGCGAAAAGAAAGATAGGTACTTATTCTATAAAATTAATGTTTATGAAACGACAACGTCAAGTTAAAAGCCATGCATGGCACGCGTGACAGCACAACACAACACAGCCGTAAAGAATTGCAAACGTGAAATATGTACAGCAAAAATTAAGAAAGGTTCATTTCCCACTCCAACGATCAACGCTATCATCTATCTCACAACAGCTAAAAAAGGAAAAAGTCGGAAATTGTTTGTCTAGTATCCACGCTTGATAACCGTCTTGAAGCCGGTAGGTTTGCTGTCGAAGGGGCCTGCTGCGGTGGGGATAGCAGCGCGCGCGGTGATGCCCGCCTCGCCTTCAGGGGTTTGCTCGCCTTCTGGGGTTTGCTCACCTTCTGGGGTTTGCTCACCTTCTGGGGTTTGCTCGCCCTCAGGGGTTTGTTCGCCCTCAGGAGTTTGCTCGCCTTCAGGGGTTTGTTCGCCCTCAGGAGTTTGCTCGCCTTCAGGAGTTTGTTCTCCTTCAGGAGTTTGCTCGCCCTCGGGAACGGTAGTGGGATTCTCCTCCCAAACACCAGGGTTCTCGAGGGTGCTATCCGCAGGCGGCTGCGTCAGTGCGTCAATGTCCTGGATCAGAGGAACGACAGTGTTGAGAAGGTCCTGCGTCGAGGTGAGGAGGTTGTTAACAGCGTCGATCTTCTCGGTGATGGAGTCGATTTTGTCGACGAAGCTGGTGCCAGGGGTTTCGGGGGCGGGGGTTTGGATCGGGTCGTCTTCTCCGGCGGGGGTGGTGGCGGAGGGTTCGACGGACGAAGGGAGGGCGGAGGTGGCTGAGCCGGAGGGAGCGGAGGCCGCAGAAGTTATGGAGCCAGAGACTGAAGAGGCTGGGGCAGAGGAGACTGGGGCAGAGGTCACGGAGCCAGAGACGGATGAAGCTGGTGCGGACGATGCCGGGGCAGAAGTTGCCGAGCCAGAGACCGATGAACCTGGTGCAGAGGAAGCTGGGGCAGAAGTTGCCGAGCCGGAGACCGATGAACCTGATGCAGAGGAAGCTGGGGCAGAAGTTGCCGAGCCAGAGACGGATGAACCTGGTGCAGAGGAAGCTGGGGCAGAAGTTGCTGAGCCAGAAATCGCGCTCGAGGGAGCAACTGAGGAGGCAGATGAGGGTCTGGCGGTACCGGAGGGAGCGGCGGAGGAACCAGAGACAGGAACAGAGCTTGATGGGACAGATGAAGAAGCAGATGGCGACTGAGAAGTACCAGAGGCGGCAGCAGAGCTAGATGGGACGCCCGAAGAAGCAGAGGATGGTTTCGCGGTTCCGGAGGGAGCGGCAGAGGACCCAGAAACGGGAGCAGAGCTAGATGGGACGCCAGAAGAGGCCGACGAAGGCTTAGTGGTGCCGGACGTAGCAGCAGAGGAACCTATATTACGAACGTATGGTTAGTAAAGCTCCAATCGACATTAAGGAACAAGGTAAGAGGATGCTTTGTCCCACATGCAATATTTCAATGAGCCGTTGAATTTGAGATATACGTACCAGATGGTTTCGCGGTGCTAGAGGCAGGCAAAGAGCTGGATGGCTTAGCGGTACCAGAAGCAGACGAAGGCACGCCAGTGGCCTGGGAAGAAAGAGCAGAGCTTGGTTTGGAGGAAACGGGCGCAGAGGTGGGATTGACGGCCGAGGATGCTGGGACTGAGGAAGAAGCCTTGGAGGTCGCGCTTGTAGCTGCCTTCGAGGTGGAAGCCTTGCTGGACGAGGGCTTTACGCTCGATGATGGCACGTTGGAGGATGCTGGAGCTACAGAGGAGCCCTTGCTTGTAGATGGTTTCGCACTGGTGGCCGGATTCGCGCTGGTTGCTGGTTTTGCGCTGGTGACCGGATTCGCGCTGGTTGCTGGTTTTGCGCTCGTCACTGGTTTTGCGCTGGTGACTGGTTTTGGTGGTTCAGGGGCTGCGCTGGTCTTGGGAGGGTCGGGCTTTGGTGTGGTCTTCGGTGGGTCAGGCTTCTGTGTGGGTTTTGGATCGGGCTTCTGTGTGGGTTTTGGATCCGGTTTGGGATCGGGCTTTGGATCAGGCTTGGGATCGGGCTTGGGATCGGGCTTGGGATCGGGCTTTGGATTAGGCTTGGGTGGTTTAGGCTTCTTTGCGCGAGCATCGAGGGAGCGTTTTAAGACAGCGGGGACACGATCTTCTTTTGGAAGAGTTTTCCAAGCTCCATTCTCGACCATATGATTGTTCATATACCATCCTGTGAAGCTGTCAGAGTGAATTCGTATAATGCGTCAAACAGATTACCCACCAGATGCGAGGAGAGCCCATGAGTCTGCGTTGGACATACGAGAGGCGGCGTCGGGGCCTCCGTTTCCAGTGGCACCAACTGCGTGGCCGGTGATCTCTTGGTAGCCCAAAAGTTCTCCTTTGCCTCCGATGCTCAGAGGGTCTAGGTGGAATTAGTCTCACCAGGTATCAATGAGTGAATGAGAACTTACAAGCCTTGGAATCAGTGGCATGCATCAGCTCGTGAAGGATCATGTAAGACAAGAAGCTTCCGGCCATATCCAATCCCTGAGTGACCTTTGAGAGGTCGTTGACCCTGAAGTCTCCAAGCTATTCCTGTCAGCTTAATTGCATGATACACCAAACAGCAACCACTCACCTTCTTCGATGGGTTCGCAGATTTGAGGGCTGAGATTTTTGCATCGGAGCAGAGCACAATAGCCTCACCAGCCGGCTGCTTAGACTTGGCGTCAAGGAAGGAGTAGGAGAAGGCCCTCTGGACACCACCACAGGCAGAACCGTTAGCGGCTTTGGGGGCCTGAATGCGTGCCTCCCTTCCGCTGCTCTTATCGGTGTAGATGTTGTCGGTGCCCTTGGTAAGATGCTTGTCGTCACAGTGGATGACGACCTTGTTGCTCTTCAGCGTTTGTTCCACTTTGGTGAATCCGGCTACACTATAGCATTAGTGATGGATTCATATGACTACGCCTGGCTAGTGTCATACCGGCAATCTTGCTCAATACAGCCTCGTCGTCCTCGTTTGCTGCGTTAAACATATCCTTCAACAGAGTTCCCTGCCTCTTATGCGTTTTATCCGATGCGCGCTTCGCAGCGAACGAAACCATAGCATCAACCTCCTTCAATGCACCGTCAAGTTGAGCCTTGAACGGCGTACAACTTTTAGCATCGATCTGGATGGCGGATGCAACCGTGATAAGCTGGAGTAGGAAAAGAATGCTGTAAACGGCGCCGCCTAGCGGCTTGGAAAACACGGCCATTGTAAATTATCTAAAAACTGGAAAAGCAAAAATAAAAGAGTGTCTAGTTCGAAATCGAACTGGTGAAATGAATGACTTGTGCCGTGGGCAAACGAAAGACTAAAACGCAAAAACGTAGATGTGAGGCATTGGACTGACAGGAGACGACTATATACCTACCACGAGCTGTGTCGTTTCGGGCAAGAGCGCAACCCTTGATCGCATTGCGGCTCTGCATCAGCTTCGTACCTGGCATAATCCGAAGGATTACTCCACCATCATCAAGCGGTAGGGGTAGATCTGGAAGACTAATTGTTCGAGTACATCGGGGCCAGTTTCGGAAACACGATGGTGTTCGCTAAGCTGTGGAGACAGTTTTGGGCGTTGGGTCAAACCGTTGGCCCCAAAGTCAAGGGTCTTGAGACTTAACCCGAGTACATGACATGGTATCAGCTTGCCACTAAATTAGATTTGGCCTCAGCTTGAACGTGCTTCAATTCGACTCTCCGTTACACTGAGGCTCAACAGCGATGCTTGATCGTTACATGATAGAGCCTGTGTGATACAATTGTGCTTCAAGGATCATTCCGAGAAACCACTCGAGGGTTTAGAGTATTGGATAAGAATTATTGACTGGTATCGACTTTCCAAGCTCTCCCGTCATAAATAAATACGAAGGACACACGAAGGTGGTACCATTCAATGAAGGCCAAGTCCGCTGCTGCGTCGCACGAAGTAGCTAGATCGATGTCAAAAGAGATTCATGCTGTTAAGGTTTGGTATGTGTTCGCCCTAGTAGTTCAGCTCCGTGTAATGTAATCATATCTGATGCATAAATGCGACAAGTGTACAAGTGATTCCATTTGCGACTTGATGCCAACCCTCGTGCCAGTTAAGCCATTCGAGCTCACCTATTTGATCAATATAACAAGATGACCAGAACATCAAATTGTACGAGGTCGTACCCTTCACCGGTGTGTCGATTTCTGGAAGCCCGCGCAGTTGCACTGACGTGATCGTATTCGCGATCAAAAAAGGTGAACTGCTAGTAGCGCAAATCTCGCTCCAGTTAAGATAAGCTCACTAGCCATGGTTCGGATTCTTCTTGCCGCCGGGGAATTTTCCACACCCAATTTCGCATCCGCCATAAGCCCTATAGGGGGAAGCCTGCCTGGGCCAATACGCAAAGTGTGAAAGCTATGCGAAAGCTAGCTCTTTGGTGGGAATAGTGTCAGCGTAAACCCCAGGCTCTTCGGACTTCATGTTCAGACGTTAAAAAAGCCCCGTTTGGGTAATGTAATTAGGAGAGGGTCATGGCTCGTATAGCTTGTCTCTTTAGGGAACCTAGCTTCGTCGACGCTAGCCACATCGAGCTACAGGTTGATGCATTGAGCGCGGCCCCCACTAATGTAATACCGAGACCGTAAGCGTAGTGCTTACTGACGAATTTCTACGGTAGGCAAAGTGCAAAGCTTCACTCATTCAAAGTCATTCTGATGAAGTCAAGCTTAGTGATGTCCGATAAATCGCTTCTCCATTGCTCACTCCCCTGAACAGCCTGGTCCTCACGGGATTGCCTTCGTTCTGGATCCAACAGCTCCCGCCCTCCATTGCCATCATTTAAAACAGTTTCATGATCTTGTATTATCTGATCTGAGTTGGAGCCTGGCGGTATGGGAAATGAAAAGCTGCTCGTATCTGCGCTGCGCCTCTCTTCAATGGTTGTTACAGGCAGACTGTTAATGAAAAAGGCATATGCTGTCCGCAGTCGATCTCTACTGGGAATTCCATGGGTATCAGTCATGTTCGGTCACAGCTCAAGCAATCTTCTATCTGTGATTGACTGTCAACGTTTCTTCCCTTCTTGGATTCCAAGTAGAACATATCGCCTCTTCCATGCTAACATTCAATGAGTATCTACTGTATATCAAGACGAAATGATCTTTTCTACGAACCAAGATCTTCCAAAAACAAGAGCCAGTGGAGAGTATTTCCAAAAATATCATGTTGCACTTTTCCGGCAACAAAAAGTCTCACAGCTCGGGTACCCGGCAGCAAATCTTACAGTGGCTTGTCGACGCCTCGGAAATCTACCGGTTGTGGAAGGAACACAAACGACGCCAAGGGGCCCCAGAACCACCCTCGCAACGACGATATACGCCTAATAAGGCAAAGACGCGAGCACACAAAAACAGCAGAAGAATAAGAAGAAGCCCATCACCAAAGCAGAATATGGGCGTGGATCCCGATCCCGACGAGACAAACCCTGATGATGACTCGCTCGTCTCGGGCAAAACAAATGTCGATAATGACGACCCGCGCTACATGATGTCTGGCGCCATCCAGAACGATTCTGTGCATTCTTCAGGATCGGACCATGCTGATGCACTACCTCCGATCTCTCATCCAGCTCCTCCTTCACCGTCTTGGCAGACTCCGACCAAATCTAAAGAACGCACTTGTCAGCCCGGCAAACGCAAACAGCGACACAATTCTCAAGGCGAGTCCCTGGTTCGAGGTCGTCGCGGCTGGCTAGATACACCCGTCGGTCCACCTCCAACGTATGTGTTCAAATTGGATGCGACATTGGGATACGGAACGCATGTGAGAAACTGGATGGAATGGAATAAAAGAGACTACGAGCGCCGACAGCGGAAGAAAGAGAGGAGGGCGAGAGGTACGTTAGAGGAGAGGAAGCAAGCACGGCAGACGAGAGAGTGGGGGGAGATAGCCAAGGGAAAAGACAAGCCTCATGGTAAAGAGACGAGGGAGCAAACGGTGAGTGGAAAGCCGCATGGCAGTGAAGAGTTCAGAGAGAGCAACAAAGTGAGTAATCAAATGAGTGAGAAACATGAGCGTCGAGGCCGTGCTCGTCTCCGGAAACCATTGTCATCACCATCATCAGCATCAGCAACGTCATCCTCTTCCCCTTCACACAACGAGCAGGCGCTGGTTTTGGCGCATTTTGCACGTCAACCAAAACATAGCCCACTAACAAGAAAAAAAAACCACCCGTGCTTGATATAAAATGAAAATTAACCACACATAACACCGAAACCCAAATCCCGGAAGAAGTATACGTTAATGGCGGGCAGACATACCTCCAAAGTTTACACAAAGTATACATACATAAACGTAACCTAGTTAGCTGCCTCCATTTCAAGCATTATCAGTCACCTTGCTTGGCCCAGAAATACCCTTTTCAGAAAATTTTACAAGTACATCATCCATCACACGTAAGCCAAAAGAAGCACTTCCTGAAAACAACATAATCCCCCCACCTGTCACTTCACGCTAGCCTGCAATGGTTCGTTATGGTCGCTGGTGTGTCCGGAATGGCACGAAAGAGCCCGCGATTTTTGGTTGGTTTCACCGCCCTCGTCTTGTGTCTCTGGTGGTCAGCGATCTGGGCCAGCAACGTTTTTTATTAGTGTTGCGCCCCACGTGTGTATCGTGTTTCGCTCGGTAAGCTTTGCGTTCTCCTCGTTCTCCTTGCCCTCGTCCTGGTGAGTCTTCGCCACGGTGTCTAGGTTAAGCGTCCGTTCCCCTGGCAGTGTATCCTCACCCCGTCTGGCTCCCTGTTCGTTCGCAGCAGCGCGCTGCCTCCGCCTTATCAACCTTGTATAGTTCCGATTGCACCTCTTCGCGATCTCCAGTAGGCAATCTCTCTCCTCCTTCGCGATCTTCCCCTCCTTAATCCCAAATAGTTCTGGGTGCGCGTTCGCCGCGCGGTACGCGGCTCTGGTTACTCTTCCCTTGCACGAATTTCCCCTCATCGGTTTACCCAATAAACCATCCGCGACGAGCGCAGCCTCTACTTCCATGTAAATCTGGTAGTATGTGCGGTCCGGTGTGTTAAGAATGTCTTTGATGGATTTGCCAGCCATAGCTGCGTCTCGGTGGTGCTATGCCCGCGTTTATGCGTTTATTGTTCAGTGTATTCTGGTTGTAGGTTGAAGATTAGGCCGGCACCGGCCCCCGCTTCCCACTAGTTAACGTATAGTTCTTGCGTGAGAGTGGCTGTTGCATTAGTCTAGTGTTCTGCTATCTCCCTAACGTATCGAGCGGTTTACTGTGATGCTCCCCGTTTCACTGTGATTTTCATGATGCATTTCTACTATCAATTTTTCGCTTGGTCGTCGTACCGCTGGCGCAGGGGCGCCGCTTTCTGGTACTAGTCAAATCCCGTAATCATTGGCCATCCGGACCATAGTTGTTCTCCCTGCATTTTGACGGGAAATACTTAGTCTAATGAATGATTCGGAAACGGAGGGATTTAGATTTACCTGACGGTGTTAATGTTGATTATGCAACACGGGGAGAGAGGGAGAGAGAGAGAGAAAGGTGCTTAGCTACGGATGTATGTATGTAAGAATAAATTGTTGTTGATCTCGTGTACGGTATAACTAATGTATACTTTTAGGTAGTTTTTTATCCCAGCATAAAAATAGAACTCCACAAAAACCAACACACCTTCAACTTTGTCAACTAACTTTGATACATATCAATACCCCCACAGTCCACCTACCTACTCCATAAGTATCTATCCACACAAACCTTTAACCAATAAACCCCCCCTTCCCCCCACAAAATCCACTTTACATTGATAGTCCAAGCCCCCGTTTAGCTAAAAAAAAATTCGAAATCACTCCAAACACGTAAAAACCACAGAAAGTAAAAAAAAAAAAAAAAAAAAAATGAATACGTACCGACCAACGTAACAATGAATGTCTCAGACGTTGGTCAGCTATAGTATACAGGGGGGGCGTTGACACACACACACACACACACACACACACGCGCGCGCGCGCGGGGAAGTGACACACGGGTCAAGTATGTACATAGTTGTACCAAGGCAATATCCAACAAAATTTAGATATACACAGCTAGAGGGGGGCAAAAAAAGGAGTTGCAAAAAAGATTTCTCTAGTTCACGTTCGTTTTCGTTAGAAATTTCCCACCGTTTCTCCCTCCCTCCCTCCAACTTGTCTGTCTGTCTGTCTGTCTGTCACTTTGTCCTGCGTGCTTGCGCGCGCGCGCGTGCGTGCGTGTGTGTGTGTCAACGCCCCTGTATTTACACGTACTTAGTATAGTAGACCTATACTCACACCATATTCCCGTTACATCCCTTCCCTTACCTTACCTTCCCAATCTTACCTCCCCTTCCCACCCTCACACAAACCACATACATAACATACTTTCCCCATACCACCACCACACCATATCCACTTCACCTCTCTCATCAATCAATCAATCCGTACCTACCTATCAACATATCAATCTTTTTTCAAATCCCTCCCTCCCAAAAAAAACCAAAAAAAAAACCCCCAAAAAAAACACGTTTTCATCACCCGGGGGCTGGGCTGGGCTAGCTGTTCGAGTCGAGTCGAGTCATGTATTGATGTATGTGGTTATATGAAACACATCAATTGCATGCACATTATACTTTAATTACTGTACTTTATTCGAACGGAGAAGGAAGGGTGGGGAGTGGGGGTGAATGAAAGGATCCCGCTTCCCCCCCGGTTGTTAGTGCTACAAGGGAGTTGACTAAGGAAGGTTTTGATTAGGGTAGGTTTAGTATAAGGGGGTTGGGGTGGGTGGGGAGTTATGGGTGGGGTTTATGTGGATATTTGTATACTTGTAGAGTGGATGATGGTTTGGGGGTTAGGGGTTGGTTAGTTGGTTGTGGTATTTAGGGATGTGTGTGTGTGTGTGTGAGTGAAGTTTATTGGCGTATACGGCGTTCAGGTTGGTAAGGGTTTAGAGGGGAGGGAGGGATATCTAGGCATATCGATACGATGGGTTAATGGGTTGTAGAGTACGTTGGCACGTACAGAGACGGTATATGTTACCCGGGACTAGCTGTCCTCGACGTAAGAATAAGTCCACTGCGTGTGAGCCCAATTTAGGCCAGAAAAGGTGATTTCATGAACTGAAGGAATAACACATTCAATTGATTTGATCGATTGCTTGCTTGCTAAGATTGGGGTCCAGTCCACCCCAACAAATAAAACAAACGAAAGAGATTCAAAAGATAGTTGTAGAGTAAGTGATCCACCCACCTTCATCATCTCCATTACCATCCCTGTCTTTCTTTTTGTCTTTCTGCGTTTCTTTTTCCCGCTGTTTCTCCAATATCGATTCCAATGTCCTCGCATCTCGACCCTTCTAAATCGTTTGCCTTTTTTTCTCAACGCCCAGCCTTCGATATATACATACAGATGATATGCCATCACGCCTACAACCCCGACGCGAAGCGAACGAGAGGTGTACCCAAACTCCCCCAACAAGTGTGCACATCACCATGGCTACACAGCCTCCCAGCCTTCCACATGCACACCCCTTTCCCAAAATAGTCGCTGTTCACTGTGTACGTGACGAACCGTACCCAATGTCGTCGAGAGCAATCGAGTATTCAAAGTCGAGTTGGAGCCGTGGAAAAGTCATTGTTGAATTAGCCACCCAAGCGAACAAGCAAAATAAGTGACCAGAGCTCCGCACCACCATTATCCATGTAACCGACCGAAACCGCCCAAAAAATGTAGAGGAGAGCAACAAAGAGGTAGTGGAGGAAGCAAAAAAAAAAACAATGAGCCGCCGCACCGCAAAAACAGGCAAACGCCATATGCAGAGCAGCTGAACGAATCCAAGATAAATAGATGAAACAAACGCCTGCAAATGCTCTCGTATGCGCCGGGCATGTAATGTACGCGCCTTCTTAGACGACCATCTTGATATTCCGCTTCATGAACGGACTAGGCACGTCGGGATCTGAGGGATCCCAAACCGAAGGCTCTTTGGGCAAAGCGGCCATGGCACCGGTGCGGGTTTTGACAGGACTCCTAATTCCCGCCCTGGGCGCCTTCTTGCCTTCATCTTCACTTATCGTTTGCGTCGGGATACCACGCGCTTGTTGGAGTTCGACCAGCGTGCGACCCTGGAAACCGGTACTACCGTTGTTCTTGAGGGCCTGGATTCGCATGCCTTCCGTCTTCTTCGATTTAAGGCCGTATTCGGGTGCCTTGGGGGCCGTCTTACGAACGGGACTGGTCGATTCAGCCGTAGAGGTGGGGCGGGCTCGCGGGCGATTGGGGGACGTGGTGACGACGGGAACAGTAGAATGCGGGCGAGGCTTTGTGCCATTAGGCGCGAGGGATGGCACGCTTGCAAGACGCTGATGGGCAGGCTTTGGAGGGATTTTGGTTGCAAGAGTCTTGAACGGATCTGAATTGGCCATGGACCCATTGCCGGAAGCACAGCGGGCACGCGTGGGAGAAGGAAGCGCTGGAATACCGTCATCTTCTTCAAAGTCGCCGTGCCAGTCGGAATCAGTGGGCGAGGGCGGTACTTCGCCTGCCCATTTCTTCGCTCCTTCTTGAGCAGCGGCAAAAATGTTGTTTCGTGGTTGGTTGCGACGAGGAGATAACTGCAACGGGGCCAAGGACGTCGGAGCCGGTGAGGGTTCGGACATGTGAACATCCATAGGAGAAGATGGAGAAGCTCTCCTTGGGTTCGCCATTGTCTGAGCACGGACAAAGGGTGCCCGGCTTCGGCGCCTGGGTACTGGTTTGGTCGTGATGGTAGAATCATCTGCTGCCGAATCATCGAGTGACAAGGACGAGAGTTCAGTGCCGCTTGTGAAATTGGAGGCTGTACCCAAGGTACTCGTCGATGTATCCAGCATAGTGGTCTCTCCCTCAGCTGGGAACAGGAGGCTCTGTTCTTCTGGTCCCGTTGGAGTACTTGAGCGAGGCTCAAGCTTGGGAGATTTGCTGGGCCGACCAGGGTATCTCTTCAGGGCTTTCTCCACGTGTACTTTGACCTCTGCTTGGAATTGTCCTTGCAAGCTCTCGATCTCGGCCTTCACGCGGCGCTCGACCTCAAGTTTCACGCGTCGCTCAATCTCCAATTGTGCTTTGACTTCCCACTCTCGTCGCAGCTGATCGTTGATCTCTCTACGCGTTATGGAGCACTTGTTTTCAAACTCTTGTTCCTTCCTAAGCAACAAGTCTCGCTGTTTTTTGACCTCCTGGGCAAGGGAGACGACCTCTTGTTCCTTGCGCATAAGCTTGACGATGGGCAGATTCAGCAGCTGCGCCGTATCTGGCCGATTGTGCGGTGCGACTTGAAGACATTTGGCAATGACTTGTGCGAGGTCTGGCGAATAGCAAGATGGGATTGCCGGATAGCGCCCAGCTTTGATCTTCTGAATGAGCTCGAAGTGGGTCTTTGCGTTGAACGGGGGTGCCTTTGCACACATTTCGTATATTATGCAGCCGAGGGCCCAGATGTCTGAGTGAGGGCCGTACTGTTCTGCTTTGCAGATCTCTGGGGACATGTAAAACGGTGTTCCGACGTAGGTAGAGGCGAAATCGTGGGATTGAAGGATTTTGGACAGACCAAAGTCACCGAGCTTGACTGAGTTGTCGTGGTCGAGGAAAACTAGATTACGCTTAGACATGGGACGAGAGAAGAGAAGAAAGTGGTAGACATACTGTTTTCGGGCTTCAAATCTCGGTGCAGAATCATGGGCTTTTCACGATTCCTGACTGGTTTGGCATCAGCACCTAGGCCGAGGACATTCTGGCCTGGCGGCGGCGCATCCTGGCCGTAGTGACACCTATAGAGTGCCCGGACAATCTGACTGAATATACTCCAAACAAATTCCTCATCGGCCATTTCGTTCTTGTTCTTGAGGTTCTGGATGACACGGCCCAAGTCCCCGTTACCGCAGTATTCCATGTACAAGTGAAGGTCTTGCGAGGCTTTGAGGTGCTCGCGTTCGTAGTATCGGACGATGTTGGGGTGGACTAGCTCCTTGAGAATGGACAGTTCTGCCTGCAGCTGTTCGCGTTCCTTTTGTGACATCTTGGAGTAGCTGATTTCCTTGCGACATAGTATCTGGAAGGGGAGATGGTAAGCCAATTGTATCGAGGGAAGGGCAGAAAAAACAACATACATGGCCGTCTACCCTGCGTTTTACCCTGCGAATGATTCCAAAGGAGCCATGGCCTGCGGTGTGATTAGCCATGAAATGCAGCGATGATGCAAAAATGATGCAGCGAAGAAGGGAGGTAGGGCTTACCGATCTTCTCGAGAACTTCGTACTTGTCGTCCTCAGGCATGATGATGGCGAGTATGTGTCGATATCATGCAGCGAAAGTATGTAGGGAGGAATCGATTGGGGGGAGGTTGATGTTTGGGGTAGGTAGGGAGGGAGGGATGGAGGGAGGTAGCTAGGTAGGTAGACAAGCAAGTAAGTAAGCAAAGTAAATAAAGAGGTATGATTTGATTGATTGATTGATGGATGGATGGAGGGATGGCGGTATGTATGTAGGTATGGGAAGGGTATTGGTTTAAAGGTAGGTAGGGTTGAGTAAGGGCACATGTAAGTCAGCAGGTAGCGTCTATTAAGGTGGGAGGGAGGATGTGTTTGTCGGGCCGGTCGTCTGTTTACCAAAGCACCGTGGACCAGGCAACCGCACGGGCCTTTTTCTTCATCGCTCCTTCCCCCCCCTGCAGGTCGCGCTGCGTGCCGCTCGACTGATGTAATGCGTGGATACATGACTGCAAAACTACACTCATGCTAAATTAATTAGTCGTGGTGATTGTTGTTGTTGTTGTTGTTGTTGTTTTGGCCATGACATGACATGACGATGCATCGCCGGGCCGAGTCGAACTTTGATGGGTGGGCATGACTTGCTTTTCGCTTTCGCAACCATCCCCAAACCACTGGCAACGACTCACGAGCAACAACAGCTACTCGTCCCAATGCGGTATAGTCCCCAAGGGTCTCGGATTTACAAGTACCCCAGCTCTTATCGCCGCCACCGCCACCGCCACCTTCCGCTGCCCCCCTCCCTCCCCGCCGTCTCACTCTTACCATAGTTCTGGAAATTTTTTGAAACATCAATTAACCTATGGCTTGATCATCTATCCTTCCATCTTCCTCTGTCCAACTCGTTACTCCATTTCCTTTCCCTCTATTCTATATCCCTACCCGCTCCATCACCATGGACGTGAAGAAGAAGCACGAGATCGAGGTGGCGCTGGCCAATGAAGCCCGCGCCATCTCGTCGGGCAAGTTGAAGGAAGATAGTCCTCTCGACACGAGCGAACAGTTTCGCCTCTTTTGCGAAAGTTGCCGGCGCGGGGACCTCAAAGTCTGCCAGGAGATGCTCCAGGCCGGTGTCAATGTCAATGCCCGCGACACCCACGACTATACCCCTCTGATCTTGGTAAGCCTTCATTCCCGTGTCCATTTCTCCCCATTTCTTCCCATTCCTTTTCCCTTTCACACACTGTACTCATTCTCCAAATCGTAGACGGACTGCCTAGACATATAATACGCAGTGCATGAATACACACACCTACGTAACCCAGCGTTAACATCAACCTCTTGTCTCGCCACACCAGGCTAGTTTATGCGGACACTACGAAGTCATACAACTGCTCCTCGAGAATGGCGCACTGTGCGAACGCGATACCTTTCAGGGCGAACGAGCCTTGTACAACGCCCTCAACGATCGCATACGCAATCTTCTCCTATCCTACGACTACGCCAAATCCACCAACCCTCTGCAGCCCCTCGCCGCCCACATTACCTCCCTCCTTACCCGCCCCGAGCCCAAGACCGACGACATCGCCATAACTACCTACGACCAGACCTTTCATTTGCATAAATTCTTGCTAGCTGCTCGCTCGCCGTATTTCGCGAAGAAATTGGCAGCCGCTCCAAATACAACCTCGTGGAAACTGCCGAGCAACATACCTGCCGACTCATTGAGAGTCGCCCTACAATATCTTTACTTCTCAGAAGTGTCACTACAACAAATCACGCGCGGTCTAAGCGATGAAGAGGAGCTGGTTATACTCAACGGCATCGAAAAAATTGGGCGGCAATTGGAAATGGACAGGCTTTTTGAAGACATCACCGAGATTTCGGACCGGCGCTTGCTGAGGCAAAAGAGGGCGGAAGAACTGGATCGCGGGCGGGAGCAGCTCGAAGATTGGTTCAAGAACAACGTGTTGAGAAACAAGGTAGTGGTCGATACGGACAAGGTGGACAACATTCAATGGGACAGAGACAATGCCATCTTTGCCGACGTTCTCTTGCGGGCAGACGAGGATGACGATGATGAGGAAGGAGATGGCGATTCGACAGATGTTTCTCCCGGCCCCTCGGAATCGTCCACACCGCCGACGAGGAACACCCTGGGCCCACTGAATGGCATACCTGTTGGACCAGTCAAATCACGCTCACCCTCCCGTCACCGGAAGCCTCGCAAGTCCACCGTATACGGAGTGCACAAGGCGATGTTGTTGAGGTCGGAATATTTCTTGACCATGTTCAACTCACAGTTTCGTGAAGCTCAGGAAACGCCGTATTTGCAAATTATCAAGCTGGATTGTACACCACGAGTGTTGGAAACTATCCTCACTTTCATTTACACGGAGCGGTCGGATTTCGGGTTGGATATCGCGGTAGACGTCCTTTTCGCGGCGGACCAGCTCTTCATTGAGAAACTGAAGCAGCGCGCAGCTCTCATCATCTCCTCACTTGGCAACGGCACATCGTCGACGGTAGAGGCGGAAAACCCTCGCGGAGAGACTGACGAAGAGGAGGCCATTGACGTGTACGAAATCATACGGGCGGGCTGGGACACTCGAGTGCAGCGACTCGAAGAGTTTGGAGCACGCTACATTGCTTACCGGTTGGAGCGGTACATTGACGAACCCGAGTTTGCGGAGCTGGTGCAAGAGTCTGCGAGGCGCGTCAAGGCGCGTCAGGAGACGGACACGGTGGAGGTGGTGGACGACATCCGATGGTATCTGTCGGAGCGGTTCCGGCTCCGGTTCGAAGACACGTATTTTGACGAAATGATGGACGAGAACAAGAAAGGAGATGCGGATGCAGATTCGCTCGCAGATGCAGTCAAAGAAGTCCATCTGTCCGGGGCGGAAACTGAGGCACCGCTCGTGCCGAAGATTGAAAGCCAGCTAGCTGCAGGAGCAGTTCGGACTCTTGATGGCGAAATCGCAGGCGATGAGTTCGCACAGGATGCCATCAACTACCAGATCTTGCTTGGAAAGATTGATGCATTATTAGAAAGGCTGCATCTAGACGCATAGATTCATGTAGAGCCATGTAGATCAAGTCAAGCATATACAATTTTTCAACTCAATATCGTGTTCATGTACTCGGGTGGCTTGCTGTATGGCGATAATTTGATAGAGCTACCCCACCAATGCCCGTCTTGAATGACCTCATGCCCCCAGCAACAGCCCCGCACTGCACACGCATCCATAAGAATGTTACTTAATACTCAAACAAAGAGTAACCTACAATGGATTGATGGATTATTCAAACTGACCAATGTACATGTATCTTATCGTACCGAGACACGTACGTTAACTATGTATGTAAAACACCCGATTGAGTGAAGATAACTAACATGCCCATGCCCATGCGTGCCTTCTCAACCCCTCTCCTTCGTTCCTGCCGAATTGCTACCCGCCCATTCTCCACCTCCGCCTTCATCCCAACATCCTCAATTGCACTCTTGCGACCAAGACGAACACCCATCATCACCTCACCTCGCCAATTCATCGCCAAAATGTCTACTCAATCCGAAGCTTGTAAGTAGCCTGGAACGAAGCTCCTCCAATCGCATCCCCATTCCGATGCCGGCATATTTATTTCACTGCCCAAACGTCAGAACATTCCCACTGACCCATCAATCACAGGCTGCAACACGCCTGCCGTCGTCAGCAAAGGTTACGAACCCAAAGGCTCCTACATCACTGTTGATGGCCTAAAGACCTGTATGTCTCCTTCCCCTTCCCCTTCGGCACCTCACCTCTAACCCCACTTCGCAGACGTCACCGGCCCTCAAGACGCCAAACGCGGCATCCTCATCGTCTACGACATCTTCGGCTTCTTCCCCCAGACACTCCAAGGCGCCGACATCCTCTCGGCCTCATCTTCCACCCAAGTCTTCATCCCCGACTTCTTCGAGGGCAGCCCCGCCGACATCTCCTGGTACCCTCCCGACACCAAAGAGAAGGGCGAGAAACTCGGCGCCTTCTTTCAAGAAAAAGCCGCGCCTCCCAAGACCCTCCCACGCATCCCCAAGATCCTCGACTCTCTCCAGCAGTCGCACGGCGTCCAGGAGTGGGGCGTCGTGGGCTTCTGCTGGGGCGGCAAAATCGTCAACCTCGCCAGCGGCAAGGACACGCGCTTCAAGGTCGCAGCCTCGTGCCACCCGGCCATGGTTGACCCCGCCGACGCCGAGAACGTGACGATCCCATTCGCCATGCTGCCCAGCAAGGACGAGAACAAGGAGGACGTCGAGAAGTGGGAGAAGAACATCAAGACGCCACACATTGTCGAGTGGTTCCCGACGCAGGTGCACGGCTGGATGGCGGCGAGGGCCGATTTGGAGAATGAGGAGGTCAAGAAGGAGTACGAGAGGGGGTATAAGACGGTGCTGGATTTCTTTGCTAAGAATTGGTGAGTGTCGTTTTTTATACTGCACTCGGAGAGCCTACCAGGTGAATGGGGTTACTTTGGAGTTAGGTAGACACGAAACAAATTGAAATCAAAAAAAGAATCATATACTAAGTTCCATATCCAACTCGCAGGGGCAAAGGTGCAAAGCTCTAAGTCCATCGTCGATTTAAGTGATGAATAGTGTGTAAATGTAGACTGTAGAAGTGCAATGTTTGGCAGCTAATGTATTTGAACATAGGCACGTTTAATATATACATATATTATGTATGTAGTTACACTTTGAAAAATCTTAACGTGTGATTTTACATATGTTTGTCTTACATTTATCTAACCCTTTTTTTTTTTTTCCCAAAATTTTCTTTTCTTCCAACGACGATGAACTTGTGGATAGATGGAAACGCGAGGTTTTTTTTTTTTTTTACATGTCAATGTGTACAATAGGTATACATGATGTTACACGTGTAATTAGAAGAAGATGAAAAAAAGTTTATGTTACTAATTTTTAACTATTATATATATATATTTATATACTAATGCATATGTATGTATGTATGTATGTATGTATGTATGTATGTATGCATGTATGTATGTATGCATGTATGTATGTATGTATGTATAAAGTTGTTTAATATCTAGTATCACTATTTTATTATATCGATTTTATTCCCTGCTCCCTTCACCCTCTACCCCCCCCCTTTTTCCCCCTTTCTCTCTCCCTCTTATCTTTGTCTTTATATTTAAAAAAAATAATTCCCTTTTTTATTAGGTTTTACTTTTCTCGTCTTAGGGTAAAAAGTTCTTTTTTTTCTAAGGTACAAGTAGTAAAGTAAGTAAGTAAGTAACGAACGTAGACCTGGAGCTAGAAGGAAAGCGTTTAAGGCAAGGATAAAGGATAGCAGAAGGAGGAAGAGTAAAAGAAGGGAGGGAGGAAGAATATGTATAGTTTATATATACATACTTGGTTGAGTTGATTAAGGAAGAAGAAGATAAAGAATAAGGTTAGATTAATTTTAGTTTACTTTTTTACTTTACTTATAGAGGGGAAAAAAGGAGGAGGAAGGAGGAGGAGGAGGAGGAGGAGGGGTTAGGGTTGTTGGATTGGAAGTTATATACGTTAAGAATGGGGTAGAGGAGAAAGGGATTTCTAGGAATGTAATGTAATATATTTAGGGGGAGAGTGTTTTTGTAAATAGTAAATGGTAGTAAGATAGATGAAAGATTTTCGTTTTTTAACTGTTTGTACATATTCCAAACGCAATATATCGTACATATCTCACTTCTATATAGATAGGACGAAACTTTAATGTTGGAAAGTATTTATTTACTTCAGGGGGTTCGAAAGGTGTGGTGGTCCGTTTCTAGTGTTGTTTTTTGAACGGAAAAATGTTTTCAGATTCTTCTAAAAGGTTCATTGATAAACACGCACGCACGCGCTCAAGAAAGCACAATCCCAAGCTCATTACACCTCGCCTCCAACGCCACAGCATCCCCGTCGCGTCCATACCTCCGGTACAACTTGACCAAAATCAACGCCGCGCCCTTGCCATCAAACCTCCACTCATTCTGATTCGGATGCCGCGCCAACGTCGCCGCAATAGCCGCCCACGCCGATTCCCAGACGGCAATCGCGTCGTGCGGACGACCCGTGGTCTCGTACTCGCGGGCGAGCTCCTCGGTCCAGATGCGGTAGAACTTGGACGCGTGCTGCAGCGGGCGCAGGGCTTCTTCCATGACGTGCACGACGCCGTCGACGTTGCCCGTCTTGCGGTGCAGCCGGATCATCTGCCGCGACCACGCGATGTGCTCGGGGCTGCCGGGGGTGGTTGCGTCGCGGACGGTGCGGCAGATGGCGAGGGCTGCTGCTGCGTCGTCGGAGTGGTCGTGGGATGTGTACTCGGTGAGGAGCTCGCGGGCGAGGTATTTGGCGTCTTCGGTCGCAGGGCCTTTGGTCGACGTGCTGTACGAATCCCAGTTGTCGCGCAAGAGCGTGAGGAGCGGTTCCGAGTACGTGGCGTTGTTGGCTGCGCGGTAGATGCCTACGAGGCATTTGATCCAGAAGATGTGTTTGAGAGAGCCATGAGGGAGACGTTTTAACGTGGCCTCGGTGGCGCGGATCAGTTCCCGGGTGCGGTTTTCGAGGCCGTAGATGCGGGCCACGAGCCTGACGAACTCTTGCGTCTCGAGACTCGTCGACGAGGGTTTGCGCAGAATCGCTTTGAGCGTCTTGCTGGCGAACTGAAACGCTTCTTGTTGAAGCCCGGCCTTTTCGTACCATTTGAGAAGCGACGAGGCGCTTTTTATGGCCCGCTCGGAGGAGGGGACATAGGGTTGGTAGTGCTGGTGCCATAGTGCTTCACGCAGGGCCACGTGATCGATGGCGTTTTTGCATCTGTTGTTGAGTCCTTTGAAGAAGGCATCGACTGAGTCTTGGTCGATTCGGTCTTGCCATGTTTTTCCGCACAAGGCCGAGTTTTGGTGCTGCGTTCTGTAGACGCTGCGAAGCACTTGGCGGCGCCGTGTATGGAAAACAGTGTAGATGTTCGGGTGGGTACGGATGAGGCAGTACAAATCGGAAAGAGTGGAGCAGGAGAGAAGGATCTCACATAGGATATCGCTGTTGAGAGTGTGTAGTTTGGTTGAGGCCATGTTTTTTTTTGTGTTTTGTTTTGTTTGTTGTTGTGGTTGTGGTTGTGGTTGTTTTAGGCAGCACTATTTCGGGTTGTCTGTAGACAGTTCACTCCCAAGACAGGCGAGCTAAACTACAAACGTTTAGTCTGGTGTACTTACCAGGTAGATAGGTAGATACATAGACCCACGATACGATAGGATACGATGATGATGATGATGATGGCGATGAAACAAAAAAAAAAACACGCTATTTTCATATACATGAAAAAAGAGGAAAGAAAAAAAGGTCTTAAGACGGGAAAACGTAAACCCGTCAAAGGTTTGCGAAGCGGTATCAAGAAGGGGAATAAAAAAAGCAAACTCCCCAAAAGCAGATATCAACACCTAGCCTACCCAACCAAGTAAACACCAAAAAAATAACGGAAACTAAGCTAGAACTCTACCACTACCACCCAAAGCTCTCCGTGTGCAAATATATGCCCTGCGCCCCTGTCCCCTTGTGCACAGCGCGCTCATCGCTCAGCGAGCAGACATGGTGCTTGACATCCGCCACCATGCCGTACGGTCCGCACACCACAACGGCCGACTCGCCCAGAGCCTGTTCGAGCGAGCGGCGGATGATGTCGCGGGGCTTCGGACGGCCCGCGAAGATGGATATTGAGGGGTGGACGAGGGGTTTGGGGTGCTGTTGGTGGGTGCTGGATGACGGGGTGGAGGAGATGCGGGATATGGATTGTGGTGGTGAGTCTTTGATGACGGTGGTGGTGGGCTCGTTGCAGCAGCATGCGGATTGGATGGCGTCGGGGGAGGATTCGTCGATTGTGGTTTTGCAGCCGCATGGTTTGGTGGTGGAGTTGGAGCGGACTTCTTTTATGTCTTCTTGGTAGGATTCGGTCATTTTGGCCTTCTCGTCGTCGGGGAGGGAAGGACTCCGGTACTTGACGGACCCGTGCCGTAGTTCCAGGGACTGTTGCGTTGCTGTTGTAGCGTCTGGGTTCGGTGCTGTTATCGCAGACAAAAGTGTCCTGTGCTCCTCTGTGAAGGACTCATCGCAGGTGACGTATATGGTCAACTCGAGCTTGATGTGTCTCGCTTGCTCCTGCAGCTTCTGGAAATCGTTGTACACCGACGAAAGCTGCTCAGCGAACCAACCCAACTGACCTCGACTCTTGACAACCCACACAAACCGCACGTGACGCGTCACGGCTCCCGTAGGCGCTTGAAAGCGTGAACTTGGATTTTGTGTAGGTGTGACATTCTCTTTCCAACCTTGGACAATGTCGCGAAGGAGGGGGACAACGAACGTAGCGCCCGTGCTGCCTGCCAGGAGTACGACGCTGTCGAATTGTCGCAAAGGGCGTAAACAACCATAAGCACCCTCGATGGCCACTGTCTTGACGCAGGGTCGATCGGCCGTCGCGGGGAGTCCGTGGGTTTTCTCGGCGTGTTTGAAAAAGCGACGAGTGCCCCCCGTTTCAGCTTTGATCAAGAACTCCATCCTCCCATCTGCCGGTACCGAGGCAATGGTAAAAGGGTGGCTTTGCAGTGGAACGATGGATTGACATGAGAGGAACACGTGTTGTCCTGGTGTCCAATTGATGGGCGGATTATGGATAACGACTCGAGTCGTGTTGTGTGGAAGAGGTGTGAACTCGGCTTTGCAAGTCAACAAGCCTGACTGCCCGTCTCTGCGCTGCTTGGGATGGAACAGGGAGAGGTTCGCATAAATGAGTCGCACAGTTCGGAGGACGCGATCCAAAAAGAATATCCCCACAGGTAACCAAACATAGATGTGAACCTCCTCGGGGGTGTGGATATAGATGAAACCGATCATGACAGCAAAAGAAACCAAGTGTTGTATAACGAAGAACTCATAACACCACCCCCGGATTGGCGCAAACGAGCTAAAGACTATCCAAACGAGCATGACCCAAGCGACGAGACCCTTCCAGACCAGCGTATTCTCTTTCAGTTGGACTCCAATATAATCGTAGGGCGCCCACGCAGAGAAAAAATAGCCCATATGCAGGGTAGCAGTTAAGAGCAGACAGCGGGCGCACCAGCGATGCAACCAGTTGAGGCGCTCATAGCTAACGCCAGTAAGGTATCCGATGATGTTGTTTTTGCCGGCGAGTAGAAAGATGAGTGGGAGCTGGGCGATTGAAACAAAGCCAAGACGGTATCCGACGTTTTCTCTTTCAAACATGTCGTTCAGGTCCAGACCGTAGAGGCCAAGTACGACTAGGACAACGACATTGGCTAGTATCAGACTTGAGCGACCGAGAGTTGGCAACCGTAGTATTCTATTCTTGAGAGGCACTCGTATTGAATAATTCGACAGCTCTCGAGTGATTGCAAATGTGGTTGCGATGGCTACCAAAGGCCATGTTTTTGGCTTTGCGGGCTGCAACGAGCCTGTCTTTGCCGCAGAGAGCCTTATCTTGTCAGCTGACATGTTTGTGGGGGTTGTGCAGTTTCATAGGGACACACCTTTGACGATACAGGACATGGTTGAAGACATTGACGAGGGTCGCGACTCCGATGGCACTTCCCACCACGGCCCAGTAAAATTTTGGGTAGTCGATGAGGGGAGCGGCGCCGCCCATGGACATGCTGCCCATTGCCGCATGGTTGCTGTGGTCCATGAGGACTGGCTATGCTATAGGATGTGTAACAGGTGGATTGGGACGATCTTGGCGAGTAAAAGGGTATTCAATTCCGACCAAAGGAGGAAATGAAGCGAATCGCGGGAAGGGGGCCATCTATGACATTTGCGATGGAGGGTTGTGTATGAGGGGTGTTGGGCAGGTTTGTTTGGGTTGATGCTGGATCACTGCGACCGAGGCGTTTCATCCATGAGGTTATCAAAAACGAAGATGACGAAGCGAAATGGTGGTGGTGTTGATATTGTTTTGTGTGTATATAAGTAGGCAATGAGGACAAAATCAAGGAGTGCCTAGATGCAGGTGGAGGGGGAGGGAGTTGAGTGTAGGAGGAATGTGCTCATTCATGGAGTGGTAGTTGCCCAATGCCACGGAAGAGCGGGCGGTTGTGTGGCTGGTGAAGGTACAGTGGAGTACACGGTAGCCGTTCCTCCATTTGAAGAGGGATCCATCGATAATGGTGCTTTTGATCAAAATGGTTGTTTTGTTAGTTACATAGTACCAGTGCTTGGAGGAGGAGGCGAGGCCGAGATGGAGGGGCGTGACGGTGTGAATGTGATTGGTGCTATGGTGAGCAAGTTTTGGGTAAACTTGCTCACGCGCTAGACCCGATACGGAAGTGGATGTTCTCACGAGCGAACGGCGCGGCAGTCCATCAGCCATGATATGATAGGTATGATACCAGCAATATCCTTAGTTACTTAACATAATTAGTTAGTTGGGAATAATCAGAACGATTGATCAGAACGATACCTAACGAATTTGGGAGCCGTCATTTTGAGACACGATGCCGTTCTATTAATCGCTCCTCAACATCCAGGCATCCCCGACGCCCTACGTTCCGTGATTCACCTTTGCCCTGTCCCATCTCTTAACTGTCGCAAGATCCCCCGCAATCACCCTCGAAGCCTCGCAGCCCACCCCAATTGTCAAAACACGACGTCTATGCGTCAATGCTAAGCTCCGGTCCACCGACTTCCCAGAGAGCCAAGTCTGCCTTCACGTCGCAGCCCCAGGACGCAATCTTCGTATAATTCAAGTACCACCCACGCCTGTTGCAACAGCCTCGAGTCTGCTTCCCTTCCAGTCTGGTACTCAAAAAGCAATCTCACCCATTTCCATTCCCATCCACATCCATCCACCCTACTGTGTACATAATACACTCCTCCCTTCTTCACACTCTCCTCCGGAAATAATCCTAATTCTCCAATCCCAAAATGGTTGCTCACGGCGACGAGTCCATGAGCGGCATGGACATGGGCATGGACATGGGCTCAGGCAGCAGCCACTCTGGCATGTCCATGGCCATGTCCTTCTTCACCGCGACCGACACACAACTCTACTCGGAAGCCTGGACTCCAAAGAGCGCTGGCGCTTACGCTGGAACCTGCATCTTCCTCATTCTCCTCGCCATCACCCTCCGCGCCCTCTTCACGGCAAAGGCCTTCCTGGATGCCAAGGCAATGGAGGCCGCGCTCAAGCGGAGGTACGTCGTCGTGGCTGACCAGCAGTCCGCGGGAGACAAGGCCTTCAACGACGCCAGTTCCATGACTGGAATCTTGACCACCAACGGAATGCAAGAAAACGTTCGTATCGTATCGGCTCCCGTCAAGCACATCCAGCCTTTCCGGTTCAGCGTCGACCTTCCACGTGCGGCTATTATGACGGTTGCTGCTGGTGTTGGCTATCTGCTGTAAGTCGCTCCATCTATTGCATTACCTTACCATCTCTATCCAAAGAACAATCATCTAACTTTTGAATCACAGCATGTTGGCTGTCATGACATACAACGTTGGTTACTTTCTCTCGGTACTCGCTGGCGCTTTCATTGGAGAATTGGGCTTGGGCAGGTTTAACCAAGGCGCCATGGCCATGTAAAGCATGTTGTTGTTGTCACTTCTTCTCTATTCTTCATGTTCTTCTCCCTTATAGCTATGATATGAATGCTTTATGAATTATAGTCGGGCTTTCTTACATTGCGTGATTGACTCGCCGCGCGCCTATTTATCTTTGAAAAATCAAATACAAAGTAAAGCATCAAATCACCATCAATCCACCAAGCACAAGACTCCATATCCGTTTTACCCCACGTCCTACCCTATTACTCATCCAGTACACAACATACGCATATGTACAATCCTGTATAAACATAACCCGTAAAATACCGCTCATGCAGCGTGTCCCATCCCTACATACACACATCCCAAAACCCAGCCGTACGGAACGACAACAGCCAACCCCCCCAAAAAACGGCTGTGGCTAAACCCTCTAAAAAGCTTAATCCCTTCTCAAAATCCCATACAAGCTCCACCGAAAAGGTGAGCAAATATGTGATGCAATCGTCCCAAAATGTTACAACTTACTTCGAGAACATTTTCGACTTGCCCAGCTTTTGGGGGATTGACGGTAAAAGACAAGGGTCCCCGGGTCCCCCCAACAAGCGAACTAGTTTAAGCATCGGCGCTAATGCAGGAAATCTGCTCATAAAGTGCTCAAAACTCAACCCCCAACTACGGAAACCCATACTCATACACACAGTAACGTTACTCTCCCAGTCAGTCTAGCCCGCGCCCAACCACATGCATTTGCGCCGCCACCCGTGAGTACTGTTGCGGCGCATCTGCGGAAATAATGGGTTTGGGTCTGTTTTTTTTTCCGTCGTGAAAAGGAAAGGCGTGTGCATTGATTGCAGGAGCGGAATGCACACACGCGCATGCACGGCTTGCGGGGGAGAGGGGGGAAGGAGGAGGCTCTTGCTAATGTTTTTTTCTTTCTTTATATATTAGGTAGGTAAGCTGGTACCGATGCCCAGCCTTTCCCATCGAACTTTCTGTTTTGTTTTGTTATACCTACATACCTCACACATACAATATCTATAGCTGGGCTGTTTGGGTTCCCTTTCGATTTGTTGTATACACACTTCAAGATAACGCTTCGCTCCGCATTCAATTGACTTGTCCTTTCTCCCTCAATTCCCTATAAACAAACGTCCTTACCGCTATCCCCTACGGTCTACCTACGCCGGCATCACCTAACCCTCCCCAAAAAATGTTCTTCTCAACAACAACATCCCTCCTCCCCATCCTCACCCTCCTCCTCGCCCCTCCAACCACCGCCCACTTCACCCTCGACTGGCCGACCGCCCGGGGTTTCGACGACGCCCAAGCCACCAGCTTCCCCTGCGGCGGCTTCAACAATGTCAAAACCCCACGCACCGACTTCCCCCTCAGCGGCGGGCCCTTGCAGCTAAACATGCACCACCCGCGCACCCGCGTCGCCGTGTACCTCGCCCTGGGCAACGATCCGGGCAGCAGCTTCAACTATGTGCTCCTGCCGCAGCTGACGCAGACCGGCCTGGGCGATTTCTGCCTCGGCCATGTCAATCTGCCGAGTGGGGTGAATGTTACGGCGGGGACGAATGCGACGATTCAGGTGGTTACGAATGGGGATCCTGATGGGGGTCTTTACCAGGTACGTTTTTTTTTTTGTCTCTCTCCCCCCCGCATGATGTGTAAATCGATATTTTATGCCTCGTCTCCATTCCTTGAAAAGGAAAAAGAAATGAAGAAAACTGACCATCTGGGATCATATACAGTGCGCCGACGTGACCTTCACCAACGCCGCGCTCTCCGAAAGCCACTGCAACAACAACACCAACGTCAAGGTCGTGACCGAGAACATGCAAGGCAACCCCAACGCGTCTGCTTCTGGAACGGGCACGACGAGTGGGTCGCCTTCGCCTTCGCCATCTAATGCTGCTGCGCACGTGACGGCCGCTGGATGGTTGTTGGGTGCTGTTGGTGCGGCGGGAATGGCCTTGTTGTAGAATGGGATGGGGGTTAATGGGGGAAATGTCGAAATGAGGAGAAAAACAAGAAGAATAACGGACGATTGTATATAAGATGAATTTTATGGGTTGATATTTTTAAGAAGGATTTTTAAGAGAGCGCGAAGTTGTTTGTGTATAGTATATTCCAAAGATTTGACCAGTGTTCACGTACTCGGCCATGGACACTTTGAGGCGGCTCTTGAGTTCGTGTCGATATCGTGAATGATTGATGGAATAGTCCCTCGCGGCAGTACACAATAAATAAGTCGGCGCGAGATCCAGCTGTCGTTGATGTTTCGATGCCGTGAGGAATGTATATGTATGATCTGTGTTATGACGAAAAAGTGAAATGCCGCAGCATGAATCAATGATTTTAACCTTTCATAAAGTACATAGGTATTCTGATACCGTTTACACATGTGTGCTGTTTAGCTTGTCAATTTATGTAGCACTTGAGACGCAAGATCAATAAATGCTCATCTGTGTCCTGTGATTGGTCAATTCCACCAGCTGCGCCAACGTGCCATCAAGGCCGTACAAAAATCGGTCAACGCGCAGGAACATGATGCAGATGTAGCAAAGTGATAATCAGACTATTAAAAGCGCAAATAGTGCAACACTGAGTGCAAAAAAGCGCATCCGTAGAATGTAGAGGGCAGGACGCTGTCCAGCGTCAAAAATCGACCCTTCTTAGCGAGGCCACAATGCGGAGCTTTCGGCGCAGTTTCTCCGACGCAGCACGCCTCGACACCATCACCAAACCTCACATACAGGCAGCCTACACTCACCTGCCCCCCATTCCGGTTCGTCTGCCTCCATCGCTCTGTTGAACCCTTGCCGGAACGCCGCCTGGCTGCTTTTTGGACCGTTTGCTGACTTTTCTGCCGCCGCAGCACCCCTCTCCCACGTCCATTCCATTTTCCTCCACCGCAAATATGGATCAAGCAAAGCTGGCGCGCATGCAAGCGTCGGTACGCATTGGTACGTTTCCGCCCTCTCCCCTCCACAGCGAGCTTGAATAGGCAGGCCATGAAGGCTACAAAAAGATCCTGTGCGCTCCATCTGGAATCCAACAAAATGCTAACAGAGGTGCACAGGGTAAGCTACTTTCACCTCAGTCCCGCGGCGACCCTACATCGATTTTGCTCTTACCCCACAACCCCTCCACGACCGCATTCCACCCGGCACTCGAGCGTATCGTACACCGCAGCCTCTTTCTTTGTGACGGGATATGCTAACAGAATTTGTATAGCGGCAAGGGTACCCCCCGCAGGAAAGTCAAGAAGGTCCACAAGAGCGCCGGCACCGACGACAAGAAGCTCCAGACTGCCCTCAAGAAGCTCAATGTGCAGCCCATCCAGGCCATTGAGGAGGTGAACATGTTCAAGAGCGACGGAAACGTTATCCACTTCTCAGCACCCAAGGGTACGTCATCTTCACCTTTTCCTGGGCGAAGGACAAGAGGTCGCCATACTGGAAATCTACTCCTTCGGTCCACCAGACATGAACCGTGGTTTACGTCATTGTCTTGCTAAATGTTCCTTGCTGACTGAAATAACAGTCCACGCCTCCGTGCCCGCCAACACCTTCGCCATCTACGGCCACGGTGAAGACAAGGAGCTCACCGAACTTGTCCCCGGTATCCTCAACCAACTCGGCCCCGATTCGCTCGCCTCACTACGCAAGCTCGCTGAGAGCTACCAGAGCATGCAGAAGGAGAAGGGCGAGGATGGTGACAAGAAGGATGACGACGATGACGACGACATCCCTGATCTCGTCGCTGGTAAGTCTCGCATGGCAAATATTCAAGAACTAGTTACTGACGACCCCGCAGGTGAGAACTTTGACAAGCCCGACGTTGAGTAAATAAGTTCATAGATGACTGCGGAGGATCAACCCATTCACTCGTGAAAGATGAATCGGGTCACGACATGAACCATGTCTGTCTTCTTGATGTGGAGGACTGGGCATATCACGTTTCCGTTCAATGTCTTTCAGTGGGTAGTCGCGGCGGACTTCATGTGGCATGTGGACCGGACTGGCGTTATCTTGAATGATGTGGAAATGGAAATGAAAAAAAAAGTACCAACATATCAACCCATCTCCCTCGTGCGAAACTATCATTACCGTGATTGGTTGGGTAAGAGGAAACACAAAGCGGACCGAATACCACCTATATCGGTCCGCTTTGTGTTCGAGCATCTAATCATGGGATGGGCCTTGCTTAGTGTACTGCAGCGATTGATAGGTAATACTGTTCGACTGGATTGTCTAATTCCCACAAGCTCGACGTTTGTCATCCAGTCGGAAAGCGGATTACCACATATCCGAACGACGTATAGGAACCGCTGGATCGCGCGTTGGCCCCAGCCGGCTACCGACTACCCCTGCACATAGCCTTCTCGTTGGACATTTCCCCGAATGATTACCAAATCTGGGGTTATTATAGTCGAACCATCCTTGAGCTCACCAAAGATGACAGCCCACTATCCGAATATGCCACAGTATTAATCTGACCTCCCTCGCCGCAATTTATCATAATGTTTTGTGTTATACATAAGGACGCCACCAGCGCTTCGGTTCCCCACTACCACCGACGACCACCGACTCAAGGACGCGTCTAACAGCCCCCCAGCGCGTTTGCTTGTGATTGATTACTTCGCCGGCGCATCCGCTCCCTTTTCTCCCCCTTGATTGACCGTTTGCTTGTTTTCCTTTTTTTCCATCTCCATCAACTTCCATCGCAAACAACAAAATGACTACCGAAACCATTCTCATCCTAGGCGGGTCTTTTGGCGGCGTCAGCGCCGCGCATTATGCGTTGAGGCACATCATTCCTCAGCTCCCAAAGCAAGACGGGAAGACCTACAATGTCACCTTGGTGAATCCGTCCACGGATTTTTACTGGAGGATCGCTGGGCCGCGCGTTGCCGCTTCCAAGACTCTGATGCCTTACGATAAAGTCTTCCTCCCTATCGAGCCGCACTTCGCCTACGCAAAAGATCAATTCAACTTTGTCCAGGGCACCGCAACAAGCGTTGATCCTGTAGCTCAGACCGTAACTGTCCAAACACCGTCAGGAGAGAGAACCGTCTCCTATGCCGCGCTTGTCATTGCGACAGGTGTATCGACGCCTTCCCCCCTCTTCACCCAAACCACGGATCGCGCGGCTCTCGAGGCCGAATTCGAGAGCTTCCACAAGACGCTCGCAAATGCCAAATCGATCGTCATTGGCGGCGCGGGCCCTGTCGGCGTGGAAACGGCAGGCGAGCTGGGCGAGTTCTTGAACGGCAAGCCCGGCTTCTTCTCCTCTGGGCCCAAGAAGCCCAAAGCAAAAGTCACCCTGATCTCCGCAGAGGGCAAAATGCTCCCGATCCTCCGCGAATCCATCTCCAAGAAAGCAGAGAAAATGCTCAAAGCACTGGGCGTCAACGTCGTGTACAACACAAAAGTCATCACCGCAACACCCTCAGGCGAAGGAGGCAAGACGGCCGTCCAGCTTTCCAACGGCGAAACCCTCGACGCAGACATCTACATCGATGCCACGGGCGCACGCCCCAACACGAGCTTCCTACCCAGCGACTGGCTCGACAGCCGACAAAAGGTTGCCGTCAACCCCAAAACGCTCCGCGTAGAAGCCCCCGGGGCGACTCGTGTCTATGTCGTGGGCGACGTCGGATCCCACACGCGCGGCGGCGCCATCGACCTCCCCAACGCCATCGGCACCGCAATGACGAACCTGCGGACCGATCTCATCGCGCACATTACACAAAAGGCGCCCGGGCCCGACAGACACTACGAGGCTAACTTGGCAGAGTCGCAGATTGTCCCCATCGGAACGAGCAAGGGTGTTGGAGCTTTCAATGGCAACGCGCTACCTAGCGTGATGGTCTGGGGCATGAAGGGGAGAGACTACATGCTCGGCATGCTCGCGCAGGCGACGTTGAACGGCGACAACTACAAGAAGGAAGGGAAGTGGAAGCCCCAGCCTCTCGCCAGCAGTGGTTAAGGAATAGCAGCCAGCGCGCGTGAAGGGGGAATGCGAATATCGGATTCGTATTGGCAATTGTTTGGGATGGGATTGGTAGAGAAATTTGTGGGGTGGAGGATGTAATGTTTCTTTTCTTTTCTTTCTCTCTTTTGTTGATATATCCTTTCTACCTCTTTTTTTCCCCCTATTCCTCCCCCTCTTGTTCCTCAAAAAAATTGTTAGTATACCCTTTTAGCTCGGAGGATACCACCCTTTGTAGGCTGTACAATGTGGTGTTTTTGAGGTTTGGTCCGCTATCCATTTAGTTCAATATGTATTTGAAGGTTCCATGAGTATAGTTTTCGTATAGGTCCACAATATTTGCATGCTATACAACAGTGGCTCAAAAATGGGTTCCAGCATTGAAGTTAACCCCGCCATAAAGCTTAACTCGTTAGCGTCCTTCGTCGGGCCTTTGATCTACCCACGCCATGCAACTAATTAATTATTTTCCCCAACTCCCAAGGAAAAAAAAGCTCCAACCAGCAGGAAAACGAGCGACCACAACTCTCACACATCCCACAATGGCTTCAGCAACAACATCCCAAGCTCCACCCTCGGCGCTCACCTTCCCCCGCCCCATCTTCGCCGCCGTCTCTCCCCACCCATTCCTCCAAGCCCACCTCTCTGCCTCGCAAACCCGCCAACGCGCCAACGGGCGCTCCGCCCAAGAATTCCGCGCACCGCTCGTAAACACGGGCAGCTTGACGCATTGCCACGGCAGCGCCGTCGTGCGGCTAGGCAACACCAGCGTGGTATGCGGGATACGAGGGGAGATCCTCAAGGAGGAAGACGCGCAGGGATACACCTACACGCCCACCACCACCTCTTCGAACGCGAATGACGACAACGACGAAGACGACGATGGCGACCTCGAGGAGGAAACGCACGAAATCTCCACCCTCCGCCTGCTCGTCCCCAACGTCGAGCTCAGCACAGGAAGCACCCCGAACCACATCCCCAGCAACGCGCCCTCGTCCGTCGCGCAAACCCTCATAACGCGCCTCCGCTCGCTCCTCCTCTCCACCTCGCTGATCCGCGCCCGCGACCTGCGCATCTTGTACACGCCGCCTCTATCCTCGGACGCAACACCCGCAGCAGAGCAGGACGACCCCCCCGCCGAGCTCAAAGCGTACTGGACGCTCTACATGGACGTCTTCTTCATCAGCATCGACGGCAACGCCTTCGACGCCGCCTGGCTCGGCATCCTCGCCGCGCTGCAGAACACGCGCCTCCCCCGCGCCGAGTGGGACCCCGAGTACGAGACCATCCTCTGCGACGACGACCCCGCGGCCGCGCGCGCGCTGCGGCTCCGCGGGTTGCCCGTTCCGGCGTCGTTTGCGGTGTTTGAGGCGCCGCCGCCGTGCGGGGGGGAGTGGGATGAGAGTGGCGAGGAGGAAGGGGGTGACGGTGATCACTGGGTGCTGTGCGATCCGGATGCGTTTGAGGAGAGCGTGTGTCGGGAGGGGGTGTGCGTGGTGGTGGATTGTGGGAAGGGGAAGAAGGCGGGTCCGGGGGATATGGTTGTTAGGAGGGTGGAGAAGAGTGGTGGTGGGGTTGTGGGGAGGGAGGAGATGAGGGGGTTGGTGAAGAGGGCCGTCGAGAGGTGGGAAGTCGTGAGGAAGGTTTTGGGAAGTGTGTGAATGTCTGTCTTCTCCAACGTCGTCGTGGGATTGGATCGGGCATGGGTTGAAGAATAGGGTTGGGTTTGGAAGGTAGTATGTATGTATGCATGTGCTTGAAGGGAAGGGATACTGCGTGTTCGGTGTAGGAATATAAGGGAAACAACAGGACCCTACATACATACCCAGTGATCTCCAAACAAACGCAGAAAAAAAAGATATATATATATAATAAAACAATTAAAACACTTCAATCCTCTACTCCTCCTCCTCCAACTAAACATTCCTTATACCATTCTACCCAAACTAAATACTAAAATTATACACATCCCAGTTAGTATACATATATGTACATAATCTGTAAGCTGCAATTCCCACTAACAAGCACCTACCTATATTATAACCCCAGGCAAGCATATCCAAAAAACCCAACGCAAAATACTAGTTTTTGCCCTCCTAAATTTTTATTTGTCCTTACAAAACCCCCCCTTCGTTGGTAAAATTTTTTAAGTTAGTATAGCGCACGACGAACATTTATACTTACCTACCTATGTATATACCCTAGGTATATATATAATATGTTTACTTTATTGTTTAAGGTGGGCGGGGGTAAAAGTTTTTTTTTTTTTTTTTTTTTTATTTTTGTTGTTGACAGGTTCAAAATAAAGACTCTACGCACTTGTATTCGTTTTTATCTCGTACCCAAATACTGTTTTCTCTCTCTCTCTCTCTCTCTCTCTTTTTTTTAAAGAAAAGAAGAAAATAAGAAAAAGTTTAATTATATTATTATTAGATTATTAAGGAAGGAAGAAAAGGAAGGAAGGAAGGAAGAAAGGAAGGAAGAAAGGAAGGAAGAAAGTAAATAAATAACTTAACTGTTATAATATTAGTAAAAGAAGGAGGTAGAAAAAAATAAATAAATAAAGAAATAATAAGCTAACAGATATAAGAGAGGTGAAATAAGGGGGATAGGAAGAAAAGAAAAGAAAAGAAAAAGTATAAAATAGAGGAGGTAAGTAGGACAGTAGAATTTTGTTTTACCTAGTTGGATGGATAGATAGTTCTTTTTTTTTATATAGCTAATACATGTTCAAGTAACGACAGTTAGATGTTTGATTTTAATTTCAGCTTATTACATAGGAGGGAGAAGGTAAGGGGGGGTAGTAAGCACACATGCTCGTTGCTACCAAAATATCCCTTTTCTAGCCTCCTCCTGGGTAATATTTATAACCTAAATGAGCAAATTAACGGTTTTTCTCTCTCGAATGGAATAGATTGTGTTTCTTTCGTTTAAACAACGCGCAGTACTAACTTATACTACGTGCGTGACTTAAGCCCCTGGATATCTTTCTTTTGTTTAAGTATTTTAAACATGACTGTTAAAATTCCTAGTTCGATTGCCTGAGATATTAATTTTTTTTAGCCGCGTGGAAGAAAAAAAATGACAATGATGGTATTGTGTGTGATATGACGAAATGCCCAAAACAAAAAAAAGGGAAAAATCTAAATGCTAAGAATGACTTTTTTGGTATCCTAATGTACACGCTTTGTTTAAGCGAAAAGAGGAACAAATTAGACATTAATTGGTTGCAGTGGGGGTGGTGTGGTGGCGCCGCCGCCATCCTGTCGGTGCTGCTGCTGCTCGATTATCGTGGTTGATCGAGTAATGTCTTCTTCTGTTTCTAGGGAACAAAACGTGAGGTAATGGATCACGAGATACCCCCAAAACGCTGTATGCCATTGGTTAGCTGTTGCTGCTGTTGCTTAAACATCTCAAAGAATCTCGTCCGCGCACTCCATCCAATGAACCGTTTGAAGCGGTATGTTGGGAAAGAGCCAGGTAAGTAGGTAGGTAGGTAGGGACAAACTCACCATCACCCAAACAAATCGAACTACACACCAACGCGACCCCTTCGCCTCCATCGCCAACCGTCAACTGCACAATAAACAGCCCCACCGTGACGATCGTAATCGCAAAAGCGCCGACGATAGTCCTCAGCAGCAACCTCTTAATACTCTTCTGCACCGCCGTATTCCCTCTACCCCCCGCACCCGTCGTCGACATTTCAGTCGCCGTCTCCGAGGTCGAATTCGAAGCCAAACTCTTTACCCTAACCTTCTTCCCCCCCTTCCACACACTCGACGTCACAATCTCGGACAACCGACTCCGCCAATCCTGCCCAACACCCATCTGCCCTCCCACAAACGGATGCAGCAGGTACACAAACACGCCCGTGAGCACGAAATCCAGGATGATGTCGACCGTGAGGAAGGGGATGGTCACGCGTGTGTTAATACCGTTGTGACAGCGGCCGTCGTTCGGGTCCATGGCGGTGTAGGCGTGCAGGAAGGCGTTGACGACGATGCCGCTGCAGGCGAGCATCATGAAGGCCATGCAGCCTAGGTAGATGTAGTCGCGGGCGCGAGACGCGGTGAAGGGTGCGCGGGCGACATGAATGCGCTCGACGAGGAAGATGTAGCTGTTTGTTTGGAAAAGGGGGGGTTTGTGAGTTTACGTGTTTGGGATTGATGGTGAGGTGGGGTTGGGGGTTTTGGTACAAGAAGGGGAATGGGGTTGAGGAGGTAAGGAAAAGGGCTGGTGCATTACATTAGACTCTTCGCCATGCCATATAGCACGAGACACACCCACGTAAGGGCAAAACATAACTCGTAGTTGTACAGCCCTTGTCCCGCGTGGAAGACGAGCATGGAGATGAAGAAGGCCATCACGATGACGTAGAGGGATAGGATGAGGACGCTCGTGATGTTGCGCTTAGAAATGGCTCGTTGCTTGAGGTGGGTGAAGCGGGAGGCTGACAGTTGGATGTATTAGTATGGTGGTTGGTAAGGGGTGTACCTGGGAATTGGGGTTTGGGTGTGGATACTTACCGACCAGGAAGGTCATCGTGGTCATCGCTGTGAGTGATAACATGAGAATCAGGGTGCGATCCTGCGGTCGTTCACCGGGGTATTTGCGGGGTGGTTTGGTGATCCGTTCGACATTGTCGCTGGGGAGGTCGGAGCGGGAACGAAATGAATCTGGTCCCGCGTTGTATCGGGGCATTGTGGGGAGGTCCATATTCTCGATTCCCTCGAAGAAGAAAAAGGACAAGTGATGAACAGTTCTCCATACAAGTTACATTTGAGGAAAAGAGTTGACCCGAGGCCATCGGAACCGTCGCTATTGCCACCTATGATCGCCACATGAGATGCATCGTGCGTTCAGCGGCATCCAACAGACGCGGTACGGACGAAAGGCACGAACCAGCGGAGAAGCCTCCGGCAATATTGGATGTGTTTTGAAAAATTGGCGAGTCGTTTTTGCTGACTATGGACTGTGGATGCCAGTACCCGACGGCCTGAGCCACAGTGCTGACTTGAGGTTGTGGCAGGCAGGAAATAGTCACAAGCCACTGGTGTGTCATGACTGACCTGGCGGCAAGACTTACTCTTTAGCTTCTATCCTAGCGAAAGTGTTGGTCGGTGGGATTGGTTACATGCGAGGAGAGTTGAATCGTTGAATGCGCATGTGATATGCTAGTTAGTGAAGTTTGCAGTGAATTCCTTACGGGAATAAATTGGAGAGAGCACGCCTAATGCAGGGTAAGTCCTATTTAGTTGACATCGATTCCTACCTTCCCCACAAGAATATTCTCGTATTTAACAACCCCTTCTATGTTACTCTATCTCTCTCTTTTAGTAATGCCAGCTCGGTTTTAATCCTGTATCCAAAGGTTTCTCATCTAGCCGTTTTAGTACTCTCTTTCCGCAATCTTTCGTTAAGGGTCCACTTGCCTGTTGTTCTTATCCATCTAACCCTCCATAGCAGGAATTGGACAAGTATCAATCTTTAACTGATAGACTGACAAGCATACTAGGATATACCCACCGATACGAGTCAAATGTGAATCGCACGAGAAGAAAGATTGTTGTTGGCGAAATCAGACGGATTCCATGTAGAACCAAGTGTATTCCTTGCTTCTTGTGTATGTATAGCTGCTTTTAACTACTGACTTCAACCACCGATAGAAATATGCATGCAAAAAAAGGTAGATGATCAACATCAAACCTCCAAATTCCCATTCGTGCTGCTTCCCCCCACGAAAGACGAAGTGGCTGCGCAGAATACGAACCGAAAACCCCAAATGAAAACACCCGCGAGGGCAAATGGCTACACTTATTTACCCCCCAAAAGTGCCGTCTACAATATATAAAGAAGACAATAAAAATAAACCATTAAGCCAAAGAATTGCGAGAAGCCGGATGTATGATAAATGGCAAGTAAACAAGAAATGGGATATGCGCTCAAGTGCCGCTTTCGTATACGTCGTGAGATATAGAAAATAAGGAAAAGGGGTTGCCGATTCGAAAAGTCCAACGAAGAGCTTAAGGAAAAAGTGAGGAGGCATCAGAGTGCCGGTGAGAATCGCGAAGACGATGCAGGAATGGCGGAAACGCTGACGAGAACAATATGCGCGCGCGAGTAAAATAGACGCAAGAACTAAGCGACACTGAAAGCAAAGAGAGAGGAACCCCCCGAAGGAGGTTGAGGGTATACAGAAATATACCAATGTGATGCTGATTCCATTGTGTAACCGAGAGAGACCAAGAAAAGCGGGTGGACGAAGATCTAACGTTTTGAGTGTGTGAAGTCTTTGTCCCCGAAGGGAGGAGTACGAGACCTGCTCTTTCTTCCCGAACGGTGGCGAAGACGGTGAGTGTTGTGCATGGGTGTTCAGAACACGCGAGAAGCGATTTGTTAGGTAGTGTACACCTCACGCAAGTGTAGTGACTACCATTCCAATAGCTGAAAATGCAGCATGAGATTCAGCAAGGCGTTTGGACTCTGTGCATACTGTTTGCCCCTCTGCTCCCTGCAGCACCCGCCATCACGGTGTACTCGTTTATCATGTCGAAAGACATGCCGTCGACGTGGACCCGATGATGTGACTCGATCAGAACATCATGCACGTTCGCCAGTGGTTTCCCTTCAAACGGACTCGTCGCGGTCAATATCTTCTGTGAGCTGCAATGGCTGGCGGGGTTACGGCAGCTATGACCCGGTCTCGGATGGTGGGGTTGAGTTTGAACTCGAAGTAGGAGTTTGTAGAAACCGTGGATATAGAAGGCGCGGAGGATGCAACGAGTGACGGATCTGCAGAAGACGTGGTGGACGATGGTGGGCCTGTCGTTATGGCCAGACCTGGCATGAGCGGTGGTGGCGATGAAGCTACGGGTGCAGGGGAGCGAGCTGGGCGGAAGGAGGCGGATGCTGGGAACGACAATCCTTTGGCGGTGTTTGGTTCGTCCTCCGCCGGTGTCTCTGATAAGAGGAATGACGAGTCTTGTGAGTTTTCGTAGTAACGGAGTAATGAAGGTGTATAAGCCGCTTTTGTTGCCGGAGCATTCGTGTCTGGATCTGAGGTGGGAAGGGCGGGGATTTCGTCGTCGGTATCGTCGTCATCCATCGAACTCCACTCCGAGAATGCACTTTGCATGGGAGGTCGGATCGGCGGGATCGCAATGACCTTGGGTGGCTCTGTGGTGCGTAGCATAGACCTGGGAGGCGACCGCGGGGATGCGCCACTTGTGTACGAGAAATCCGGGCATGAACTTGGGGAGAGGGGTAGTTGAGTTGGGCTGTAAGTCGGTATCGAGCTTAACTGAGCGCGGATAAATCGGGCCAGGTTTGCCGAATAGTCGCCAACGGGGCTCTTTGTTGGAATGTGGGAGCTGGAGTCAAGCTCCGTAGATTGGTCATGTCCAGCAGTGACGGTGGATACACTCGAGTCGGTGGCATTGGATGGATATCGCGAATGACGAGGGACTCTTTGGTCCTCGGAATACATGGAATCTTGCCTGGAATCCTTGTCTGAAGCATGCTGCGTGTTAGTCTCCAGATACTGCAGATGGTGCCTCGGGTTGTATTTTGACGGGTCGTTTTGATCCCTGATGCGGCGTCTTCGGCGGGTGGATTGTCTGCGGCTGCTCACTGCGGCCTTGCCTTCGGCCAAAATCAACCGGGCTTCTGGCGTGGAGCAGCCTAGAGCTTCCATGATGGGAACTGAGTTGCTTCTCTTTCTTTGCGTGGGAGGCCGCAGTGTGTCCGTCATGGGAAGGGGTGATTGTGGTGAGGAGTGGCGGTTGTTCATTGTGCTGGATTGCGATCGTTGAGCATGATTACATGTATCCATCATGGTGGTGGTCGGAAGCGGCGGGAACAGCAAAAGACGGGCGGGACAGAACAGGTCAGGTCAGGATTAAAGCTACCGCGGGGTAACAGGCCGAGATATCTTGTGTTCTGGAAGGGGTGGTAAGGAATGATGTAGTGATGGGACAGATGTGCGATTAAATGAAGATCAACATCAGGCGTCGATATGATGCGCAACCAACTCAGCAACCGACAAAGGAGTGAAGACGAATAAAGGCTGGCGACAACCAAAAGAAAATGCGCGAAAGAACGAAGAGGCAGCAGGTAGATAGGCTGAGTGGGAGAGGGAGAGATCAATTGAATTTGGAAAACGAGCGTGCGAGCCAGCTAATTATTAGCTGCTTATTAGTTGAACTAGTTATGGCTAAGAGGGAAGAAAGAAAGAAGAGCAACAGAAAAACGAGGGCCGATTGCCGGGTGGGTCGTTTTGGTTGTTTCTTCTTAGCGTTGTGTACTATTATTGCATAGAGTTCTTAGCCAGCACACAGCAAGCATCAAGTACGACAAGTCAATCAAGCTCTTTGCTTCAGGCAGAGTAGCTAGTGGCCATCCACCGAAAATAGCAGACAGGGCAGGCCAAGGCAAAGCCCTTGACGCCCCACACTAAAGAAGAGTTCGACAAGGTCAACATTGCCGTAGTGCAAAGGCTCCAAGGGGGTTGTTAGGCAGGCAGAAAAGAAAAATCAGAATGCGAGCACATGACGTTGTTGAATGGGGAGAAGCGAAAAAGATCTACCGTACATCACACGCGGATGCCCTATGCCATTGGATATCAAGGTCAGGGAACATCCAAGGCAAGCAGAGGAACACCGCTGCAGGGGGGGCCAGGGGTACAGGGGGCGGCGAAGAACAGGAAGAAGAAAGTCACAATGTCCGACAACAATTGATGAATAAACGCATGCCCCAAGCAAAGTCATCAAGTGGGCTGACTTGGTTTACACTGGCTGATAAATAGTCAAGTCATGGCTATGTTAATTAGTTGGTGGCGGTGGGTGGGAGCGGTTCGCAGCTTGCCGCGTCGTATTCATTGTACTTAAGTACGTACGTATTGACTACCGGATCAAATGTGCTAGGTAACTATCCAGTACTAACATTTACCAACTACTACTAAGCCACTGCCGCCAATTGCTGTGCCGCTGGACTAGTAGTATGTAGTAATAGCGTGCGCAATCGTCAGCCTCGTCCTTGACTCTGCCGCATTGCTTGCTTGGAGACTGAGTAGAACGGAATGGAATGCACGGAGATCAGCCTGAAGTTTCGGGCAGTCGACCGAGATCGCCAATCATGCTTGCGCCAGAAACAAAATGTCTGCGCCGCGCCCTTGTCAGAGCAGAGTCGGTCGGATGGCTGATCAGCCCTGCCACGACATCTTCATGATGACATTGTGCCCACGCAATCCCATCGCCCACCGATTGCTGACTGGACGCGGGCGCGCTCAGCCATGCCGGGCATGCCTGGCACTCCGAGTTTTCTCCCCAAAAGGGCTGCCTGACAGGCCTCCTAAATTTGAGGGCCAATGCTTCTCCAAGATTCGTCTCTGTCATCCTTGCTCGTGCCAACCATCAGGGACATCAGGCCATCGGTACCTGGCAGCGTGGCCCTAGTGACCATCTACGCGGGCTCCCTCCGCGGGGAAAAAGAAAAACCTCAAAATTCTCAATGATCCTATTTCTTCTTCATCACTACTCACTCCCCCATCACTAAGCTGCCTATGCGCACTACATTACACGTGCATAATAGGCAATTCATGGGCTAACTTACTAGCCCGCGGTACCGTATACACACTGCTGGATCGCATCGTGATTTGCGGTGAACGCTCGTAGGTGCGACAGCCAACCGACCGACACCTATGTAATCAATACTTCACCCACCAGCTCATGTGCGAAAATCGAGATTTACATTGAAACTCGCCAACTGCTCGCTGTCGCCCCTCCAAACGGTCTAGTGCGACATGATGAAGGCGGGCCATGGTCTCTCGAGTGTTTCCACCCAATCGCATTCGCGTTTGTGTTTATGCAAGGCGGCTTTCCAAGCAGGCTGTTGCTCCAACGAGGCATCACTCCGACCACAAGGAAGCGAGACAGCGGCCCGGGCAGCGTGGAAAAACAGGAGAGTTTGACGCCGTCTGCCCAAAAAAGTTGAAAAAAACCAAGATTTTGATGTTTGCTACCTGTTTAGAGTGCATGCCCTAGCCAGTCATGGGCCCTTGGGCGCTTCGGGACGGCGACGCCGTTCAGTTTGCCCAAATACCCGTTTTGGGTGGACCGCCCTTGGACCATTGCGCCGCTAAGGCTGTACTGTAGGAGAATCCCAGGGAAAAAGAAAAGAAAAGGAATAACTCGTTGTTCTAAATGGATTAGTTAACTAAATAATATTGCCATGCAAAATAGTCCGTGTAATGTTCTGATTCTTCATAAGTGCTGGTACTGTAGAAAGTGCAAAATACAATACACTACGATTAACTACCACATATGGACGATATCATCTGGTCAATGCAAGATTGCTGAGTGAGATACCATGAACAATAAATCGATAAAAACATAAGCAGCAAACAGGAAGTGGACCAAACAAAGCTGATCCGTAGTACGAAACACCACGCACGATGGCGGCAACGGTGTGCAATGGACGATGGCGATCACCCCGAGGACTCAAGTCACGGTGAGACCCGCCAAAACGGGACGGCAATGCATCCCGTGATTCCCGTCCCAGCATGCCATCGTTCTCTCCACCGTCTCTCATCGATCGCAATGGCATTTCTCACTCTTCCATGCCGCTCTTTGTTTTGTTCTCCAGGCGGAGAGATGTCTAAAACGCACTACCAAGACCACCGCAAAACCGCTCCGCACCAATGTCGACTAAACGCCTCTGTTTCACGTTCTGTCCCAATGTCTGTTCGTGGCGGCGGTTCTGCTGCGAAGATCGTGATCTATCATCATATATCATTCACCTCCATCGTGTTCCGAGCCGTCCGCTGTGCGTCTCGAGGCTTTTTCTTATGTGCCCATGGCCATCGATGTCCCCCATCCTCGTTCTCTTGCCCCCACTCACCAAACATTTCATCACGTCACAGTCCTCACGCAATGCATTGTCTGCTTCTCCACTCCCCACCGTTACTTGTCCAACTCCATCTGCTTTACGCGTACGCCCGCTTCATCAGCCCACTGCTTATGGAGCTTCGGTGCGCCATGGGCTGTGATCATCTCTCTCGTTTCAAACCTTAGCACAAGTATCCCCAACTGCCCACGATACACCCACACACAACTACGCAATTACGCAACAAGGGAACAGTCACCGACACCGTCCGTCAGAGTCTGTCGTGCAAAGCTACGATGCACATGGCCGTATGCAGTCAAAGGCCTTCCACGGCGGGCGTTGGACGACGATCCGGCTTCCTTGCACGCCCTTCCCCCGCATACATCCCCACTTTTATCATCTGGCGTGGCGCGGTTTAAACCACCTGATTAGGAACAACTTTCGTAACCGCTAACCTTTGAGAAGAGAAGTTCGTGAGATGGGAGGATCTTGGTTTCGAACTCACGTGTACGCCGTGTTGCTTACACTGACCGATACGCCGTAACTCCCCCCCTTTCTCCGATCGTCGTCTTCCTGCCCGAGACACATGTTGGCAATCCGTAATGGGTAGCCTTGCGACGATAACTAAACAATGAGATTGGCGTTGTCCTTTGAAATGTTTGTCTGACCTTTTTTTGTGGAGCGAAGTGATTTATAGAAACTGATAACGCAGTTCCTGAGTTCAACAAAGCTCAATGCAGCATTCGATGACTGCAAGAATCCAATCTGTTTCCACCGCACAAGCAGTCACAGTCACGTACATACAAACTACAAATGTATAGATTCTACATGCTAGCGGAGATGAACGCTGACTGTCTACGCTATGTGACGGACTCGGGGAGGATCCTTTGGTTCGTTCTTGCTCTCCTCTTTCGCTTATTTAGGGTGCCTATATCGATCTTCACGGCATGCGTCGCACTGACACTTAGAGTAATAGGCTTTGGGACTCAGGGTCTGATCGAAAGATGCTCCTGCGATCGTTATACCGTACCCCAGCTCCTATGATCGCATATTCACCCTGAAATAACTATCGAAGCGCCAACTGTCTTGATTGGCGAGATTGTTTCTGTTGATTCCACCGTGTTTTTCAGCCATGAGGCGTTTCTTCTTGCGCCATCATAATGCAAGCATGCAAGATTACGACTCCAAGCAGCCACGTACCGAGAGACAGAAAGCATTAGGCGCTTACTGCATGCACGTACGCACTGGAGGGAGGAGTCCTTGACCCTACAGTGGGCGGTTGGGAACATAGACAGGGTAATTCTTGGTGGGTTTATAACAATCAACATTTTGCGCTGCGTAGACCTACAGTAGCATGTCTCAAGAGCCTCTCCGCCTCATGCGTTGGTTGTGGCTCACCACAGACTCAGAGATTGTTGTTCCCTGCTCGTGGACGATCCTGATGTCATTGGCGCAAGGGTTTGGCGCAGGTATCACTCCTGGGCGGCTCTCCGACATTGCAAAATGCTACGTGGTGACACAAGCTGGAAGCATCTGCTGCTGACGTAGATGGTTGCTTTGAAGATTATGATGGTTGGCCTGAGGTAACTATGTGGGTGTGGAAAGTCAATTGATGTTTGTTTCGTGGATGGAGACGTGTCGTGACGCGTTCTGAGACACATACAGAGTACGTAATCAACTGCACTAGCCTAATTCGGTCGGAAACACGTCTATCCGAACTTCTTCAATTTCACTCCAACAACAATCATCAACGTTTTTACTATTTTTTCCCTACACATGAGTAGTGCCAATTATAGCACTTAATCTAGTAGATCAGTCTTTAACGTATCAACACCTTCCATGCATGCATGCAAGGCATGAAATCCCTTTATGTTTTTGGTCACAACCCCATTCAGCAAGACTCCCGGCAAGACCCACGGCATAATGTACCGATCCTCCAAGCCCCATCTCTTTCTGTCCTGTGGGTATCATGGTGCGACCTAATCGGTAAAACCGCCCTGTGTATATCGCGTTGATCAACCATGCGTTAAACTGCCCCCAGGACTAAACATGTATTTTGTAGTTGCCCATTCGAATTCCAAACATCTCGTTTATCATGGCACAAGCCTGACTGCTGCTCAAGCCGAATACATCACTCGGCTTCCTTACCCGTCACCTGAATCAGAAGCTCCAATATTCTTCGGTCGAGCACTCGACCACGGAGTACTGGGTTTTCTGACTCCGAGCGGAAAAGAAGTGACAATTTTCAACTCGGACGCTAAATGCAGGGACAAAAACACTGCAGCCGTAGCCACAGTTTCGTTTCAAGATGCGAATTTCGAAATTTTGGATATACAATTCACCAGCGGGGAAGCCGCATTTGTGAGCCTAAAGCTGAATCGAGGAAGTCCGGATGGCATGCGCACAACTGACCTCGACGACAATGTGATCTTGCAATTCCCTACCCTCCAGAATTTTCTGGAGTTTTTGAAACAAGACCCGCACTTGCTTGAACATCAAATGAATCCTCATCGTTCCGATTCCTCGCTTCCATTTCGTGTTCTTGCATGTCCATACCCTATCCAGCTCCGCACCAATGCAACAACACTCGCAGCACTTACCTCGATATCGGGTGAAGTTCACACTTTCTCTCCCGACCCGCGCTTTCCCAAATGCCTAGGCCGCCATGCGTCATGTACAGCAGAAGCTGAGCCGATACCGTACTTATCGGAAATACGCGTTGGCAAGATTGCGTCAGGCGGGTACTACACGTGTGCGGTATCAGCATCAGTTTCATGTGATAGCCATGGGGAAGATGGCGGGGGTGAGCTTTTCCTATGGGGACAAGCACCCCCCGGGACTAACCAAGAGATTAGCTTACTGCGATCAACTGTTTCTTCAGACGACCAAGATGACTTCGTGTGTTGCGTTGAGCTTGAAATTGGCGATATAACGGCTGGCGTTACGGATGTAGCTGTCGGATGGGGCCACGTACTTGTGGCCGTTGAAGCTACACAAGGAACGGAAAGGAAAGTTTCAAGGACGGTGTTTGCCGCGGGATGCAATGGCAGACAACAACTAGGCCTCGGGGGGAAGTCGGGCACTCTGGGCTTCTTGAACCAGTTCACGGAGGTGGAAATACTTAAAGAGAAAAGAATCGTGCAGATGGCATGCTCTGGATGGTCAAGCTACATAGTCACGGAGGACGACGACGAGGGGAGCTGAGGAGGTGAAAGAAGAGATTCCATTTTTTGGCAATGAACACAATCTATTATCCGGATAATAATTCCCATGTTAGTTCAGTTATGGGCAAGCCTTCGGGGAAGATTTCATCCAGACTCTCTTTTTCCCAGAACTGGTACATCCCTAGGACGTACAACATCTTGATTATGTATTCTGTGGTCGTGTACCTCTTTCGATGAGGGCTGTATTTTTGTTTCCGGTACCAACTGTCCGCCCAAGACCCTACGGAGGGCGAAATCAACTTGTTAGCGGAGAAATGAACCGTGGGTAGGCTTAATCGTAGCGGATATTCATAGACATACCTTTGGTAATGCCATGCTGAGAAAACCCAAGGGGCTCAATAACGGTTGGCACAAAGCATGCCAGTATGCCCAAGACTGCCACATCGTTTGCGCATTCTCTATCGATTCCCGCCATTATAAGATTGAGCGTCGCAGAATGAGCAATTTTCCAAGACCAGCTTCCCATAAGCGAGCGATTCCATAGAAGAGTCTTCGTCGCATATATGGGCTGCAACACGTGCATCAAGGAGACGGCAAAGACCCGGGAGTCCAAGTCCACGCTCAGTTCCCAGATGACGTGTCGCACATATTCTGAGTCATTCATCTCTGCAAAAACAATGGTTCTAGCGACAGCATGGAGCCGTTTGACGTAATCCCAGGACAGAAACTACCAGTCCGAGGCCAGATACGGGTGAGGTAAGTCTGTTAAGGGTTCAGGCGCGGATAACCACCTCCAGAGGTTCCCCAAGGTAGCTTTTTGTAGCTGAGACGCGCTCACTTCCTGCTGATCCGTCGCGGGTCGTTGTGAAGGCTCCGCCACTCGCTCGCTGGTAGTTATGATTTCCGCACTTTCAGCCGTGAAAGGTGATGCCGTATCATAAACGTGGCGTGGTGGTGCGGATTGTGGACGGGGGGGTCGGACGGAGGGATTTCGTGTGGCGCTTATCCATGCGGCTTGTATTAAATCCATGGTCAATGACGGTATTTTGGTTGATTGGGGAAAATTGTGCGCGTAGTGATGCGATGTTGATATTTAGCGATTGATGGTTGGAAAGAAGAGTCAATTATCTTGTATACAATGGATAGATGCATTGCAACAATCGTGTCGTAGGTGTATATATACACGAGTTTGGGTAAATCGAAGAACGGAAGGAACTTTGACCATATGGTGGCAATGACGTTGAATTGTGAATCACGTGGTTGGCATTGATCAGAAGGAAGGTGCTCCGAACCCTCCCTTGTAAAGTCTCCTTCATTGCTCAGCATCCCACGTCTGTCGCCTCTAAATTATGGATGAAGGATTACTATTTGATGATTCTTAAAACTGTTTTGCATGGACATAGATATGAATCATGTCGTAGGTGAAGGAGCAAGCTTTGTTGACATGCAATCAATCGGACAATCAACAAACCAGCGGGACGCAATGCTTTAGCCTTTCAGTCCAGGCATAGTTTCTTTCCATATTCATCATGCCATTGGCTAATTAATGCATGTGGTCTTTTCTACAATGGCATGTCTGCGTAGGTCAAAGTGAAGGTGCTTGTGTGTTCCTTTATCCCGGGTCACCGCGTCTTTGATGTAGGTAAACGACGATTAGTAACTCACTTCACCACGCAAAGCAAGCAGCCGTTGCGACTACTATATAAAAGCTTTGACCAAGAGTCTTTTACTCCACCAGACCCTTACTCTCTCAGGTTTTCTCTTCCGCTGTGATTCTCTTACAACTTTCCTTTCCACTGCGATCCTCTTACAACTACTACTTTCAATCGATTTGATCAATACCTGTCCTACACTTGCACCACTACACCAGCATCAAAATGGGGGGACGGGCTTTCCGGAGCCTCAACTGTCCTCGTATTCCGCCGGATCTCTACTTGAATACACGTGCAAAAGTCACACTTGCCCTCAAAAAACTCTTCCTCCATGTCACTGTACCGACTGAGATGCCAGAGAAACCCGACTTCGGAGACATCGACTTCCTTGTCAGCGGATTCGTTCCCAAGCCGCCTGCTTCTCCTCTCGACTGGCCTGCCATGGTTTCTGCGACTAAAGAAGCTCTGAACACTCCCCATGGAAGACGCGGCTTTCTTAACCCTTCGGTTATGCATTTTGCTGTTACTTCGGGCGAGGGAGGCGACAATGGCGATCAGATTTGGATTCAGATCGACCTCAAAGTTTGCGACAGACCCGGTCAGCAGGAGTTTGAATGGTCGCGGTTTTTGCTGAACTACGCGAGTGGATTCAAGATATTGGCGTCTTTGGTAAGTTTTATTCTGGATACAAAGTCCAGTTCAGATACCACGCCGCGTGGTCTTCTCGATATGATGGCCTGTTGAAATGCTGAAATACTTCACCTCGAAGTTTACTGACCATGTACTCTACCCACTATTTAGATGAAGCCTTTGGGGTTCACTATCAATCCTGATGGTATATACATCAGGGTTGAAGAGATGGAAGATACAAACAGCCCGGGCAGTATGGTATTGGTGAGCAAGGAACCAAAGGATGTTCTGGCTATCTTGGGATTGGATTGGAGGTTCCTCTGGGGTGGGTGCACTTCTAAAGAAGAGCGTAAGTGAAACTCTTATTCTACCACACTATCACTCCTTTTGCTTATACTATACCCTTGAGGTATGGTAGTCTACAAGTACTTTGCGTCCGCTTGGTGCTTTCACCCGAAGCATTTTCATGATCGCCAGGAGGATGAAAAATACGTCGAGTACCACAACGATCGATCTGCTGCTTGGCTTGATTTCATCTTCAAATGGCTGCCTGAAGCATATCCAAACAACTCAATTTCCGACAACGATGTTCCTTTGGAGAAATGGTATGAGGAGACGAGGAATGTCATTCGGCTCAAGACGTTTACTCTCTTCCCCCATATTACGGCTGAGTACTATGGTAAACGCAAGATGCACCTAAAGGAGGTCGAAGAGCGTCGCCGGCGCAAGCTTCTTATGAATGCGATACCGGAAATCGAAGAGAAGTGTACTGTGGATTTCACTGTTCCCCCCATCGTCATCCAGCCATCTACGACCACAGCACAAAATGATATTGGCGGAGAACACCTGGCCAGCGCACCACCTTCGCCGCCTTCGACCCCACCACTACCCAAGATCACCGCAGATCCAAATCCACCATCCATGACGCTTCAGGAACGCATTGATCTCGCACCATTTGACGCCGTCTACCTTCCACGCGAACCTCCAGTAAGTTTTACTTTCCGTCCACCTCAATCCGGCATGTCCCGCTCTGCCAAACTCGTCTGCCTTGCCCGCTGGACGCGTTTCTGCGAAACAACTGGGCTTCCCTACCTGGGAAGTGAGCCACGGGAGAAAAAGTTCGACATGTCGTGGTCAGACAGCATCATGAGCGACGAGGTTCTTGTGGAGTGGGTGGAGAAGGCCTGGGTAGCAGCGTGGTGGCGCCAGTGCTGGGTCAACTATGCAGGAATGTGGCGGAAAAAGCTCCAGAAGGAAGATGATGCAGCTTTGCAGAAGACCTGTGCGTGAGTGGAAATCTCGATGGATTGGGACTGGGCAAAGGGTGAAGCCAAGGATATTGATGGTGGTGTGTACATGTTTGGATGGGGCAATTGGGATTGATTATGTGGCCCTGATCTACCAAAAGGATCCAGCCCTACGATAGAATAAATTGCGAAAAATGTCCATGGGTATGCACGCTACATATGTGATCGGTTGATGCTGAGATGTCAACGTGTTCGTGCACGGTGCATCATATTACTCACGCTATTCATTTGAAGCTGTAAAATTGGCATTTTCTAACCATGTATAATTTGAGGATACTTATAATGATGTAGAGGGTATTGGAAATACCTATCTATAGTGCTGTTTTTGGCACATTGAAATGTTCGATGTTGGTGCCGACGGCGCACGTGACTTCGCGAATTGGCAAGTTGACGATCATCAACACTGGCGATCAATCCCGTGCCACCTCACCACAGCTATTCTACCCCGCACGATTCCCCATGACTGCCTCCCCTCTGAGTACACCGACCCGTATTCTCTTCAAACGCGCTCTAAGACCTCGACCCGCCAGCCCCGGCCTCGCCGCCAAACCAATCTCCTCCGTTCAATCTTTCCACACTCACCAACGACTTCGTCTACCCGCCTACAATATGCCGTATTCACCGAAAATAACATCCGTCGATGCTCTCCCCGCCAACGAAGCCAAATGGATCGAGTTTCAAAAAATCACTTGGTCTGACCAGACCGGCACATCGCGTGTCTGGGAAAGCGCATCGCGCAAAACGCGAGGCAAATCAGGCGTTGACGCCGTCGCTATCAGTACCGTCATACGTCACCCGTCACGGCCTGCAAGCACCATTGTCATCTTGCAGTACCGCCCGCCTGTAGATGCCGTGTGCGTTGAGTTCCCCGCGGGTTTGGTCGACGAGATGGAGCAGCCAGGCGACGCCGCGCTCAGAGAACTCACCGAGGAAACGGGTTTTAAGGGAAAGTTGAGCTTTGTAAGCCCGACAATCGTGAGCGATCCTGGCATGAGTACGGCGAATATGCGGCTGGCAACGGTCGAGGTGAATTTGGGAGAGGATGAGAAGGAGCCGGAGCAGCAGCTGGAAGACGGCGAGTTCATCGAGCGAGTGGTTGTGCCGCTGGATGAGTTGTACGAGAGGTTGCAGAAGTACAGCGAAGAGGGCAAGATGGTGGATGCAAGGTTGTGGCATTGGGCCGCCGGGTTACATTTTGCGAAAACGATGCTTTGAAAGGTGGACAGGCGTACTTCAAACGACCCAAGTCTCAGGCACCCTTGCAGTGTCGCCCAGACCATGCGCTAGCTAGTGGCTGCTAAGGGTTACGGAGGTTTGAAAGGGCCACTCCCGCTTCCAGAAGCAACGTTCTTACACGACCCGCCTTGGCTCTACCGCCACAGATCTGTTCAAACGGAATGGAGATCATCTATACCAGACAGTTCAGTCGGCCTTCTATTGCCGCCATCATAGGACATAGCATTGCCATCCAAGTCACCAAAATGACCCTACTCCACGACATTCTGTGGGCCAAGTGATCGCGAATAAGTAGTTTGGGTAGGATATATTGCGATTACATTTATGAAGAACTGTATAAACTTAGAACGAGCTCATGAGGGTAGCGGACCAGCCGATCATACAGACAAAGCTTTCACGCCTGTCTAATATCTTGCCTCCGTTATATCAAACTTCGGAACGACTTATAGACGATCATGAGCCCCCCTCCTCGCCTTCCTCGCCTTGGTCGCGGCCATAGCAGCCGTGATCTGTTGGTTAAGAAAATCAGAACCCTCGCCAGCATTCCTTCCGTAGCTCAAATGAGCAGGGAGAATCACGAGAGACCCCTTGCATACTAAGTCGCCCGTTGCGCAAATAATCTTGGTCTTGTCCTGTGGGAATCCTGAAATTTGCCCGTTGTCTTGCGTGAACTGGGTATCTCCGTAGAGGATGACACCGGCAATACGACTCTGCACGTTGGCAGGAAGCGATTCAATTGCTCGGTGACTAACAGCTGCGCCTTGGGAGTAGCCCCCTGCGACGATGACAGAATCGGGACACTGGGTTGCCATGGCCGTAAGAGTGTCCACCATGAGGTCCCTGGATTTGGAGTCGGTGCCACCAGGTAGCGCATTAGGAGCCAAGGCAGCGTCATAATCGATCCCTTCAGTTGCTACGTTTGTTTCACCGAATTTTGCTTTAATGCCGTCAGAGGTGGGCGGGCCAACTACGGTTCCCTTTGGCGTTACAACTCAGCATAAGGAACGCACAACAAAAAACTAACAGTCCGGGAGTACTCACCATGTTTCCAGCCTCTGTAGAGCCACGTGCCCAAGCAAACAGGACATCTCTGCACCCACCTTGCGAGAACTCCTTGGAGGTTATACCAGTGGCTCGTCTATCGATTGGCGTACCAGTTGTCAGGCTCGTGAGAACAAGTGCGATCAAAGCTTTGTTGAACATGATGGAAAAGAGGGGACTTGTCAAAAGCCAACGAAAGGAAGAGGAAGGAATGAGGGTGGATGATAAAAAAAGATTAAAAGACTCGTGGATGTCTGAAAACGCGGTACTGAGGGTACCTTATATCTTCGCCCCCATCTCCAGGCTCTGTGTTTAAGCGCCGCATGTCATGCCCACCTTTCCTCGATCCATTGTTCTCGATTCCGAGAGATGAGAATTTGTAAAAACCCTAGACAAGCCAAGTACACTGCTGCCCGACTTTTTAACACGATGAAACCCTTAGACACCGGTGTCAGGTGTAGATTGAAGACCATCTCAGATCTCGTGGTGGTCAAGAACAGTTTCATCTACCTACTCGATCTGGGGAAGTGGTTGGGCCGAGGCAGATGTTTTGCACGATTGGTTCACAGTAGTTCAAGCTGTAGCTATCTATATCGCGTTACATGGAAACCATGTTTATCTTCACACAAAGCGTTCTATGCCTGGCATACGTGTGACACCGCCGGAACGGCCGCACGAGGGAGGACCCGGCCGATCAATTTCTTGGCAGTTTGTCTTTTCTTGCCGTTCCAACCGTTCCTTCGCTGTCGATATAATGCTTTTTCGCTCTAGATGGTACTTTTGAAGCATTTCTTGGCGTACTTATCATGACGGCTGTCTACGGTATCGTCAAAAATATCGAGCAGCAGGGAGATCCTCGGGGTAGACTGTTTATGTTACTAAACCGTAATTGTCTTGCTTCAACTATACTTGAAGAGTATTATGCACTTCAAACCCCCTTCTTTGTACTACGTGCATTGATGTACTGTACGCAGGGTCTTGTTGTATATTTTTGTTACTATTGTTTTGATATAATAAGATTCTCCTATTGATCCAACTCGGCATTGTACACATAAAACTGCCCTAAAACTACCTCGCCTATACCCCTTGCTGCTCGATATTTCTCTTGAAATATTGTAACGTGAAATTGAAATCCTTACATTTTAATGTTAAATTCATGTTAAATCTCTCGAGTAAAAAATCATTCCACTAATTGAATGGTTAGTTACCTAAAACTTAACTAGATAACGCGCAGCCAGCGCAAGTCTTGATATGTAGACCATCAGTAAGATACAGTTTTGGCGTTTCACTACGTCCACCTGAGTACATACATCTATCGTTCTACTAGAAGCAATACGACTTCCCGATGGCTGGCATCTTCACCGCTTCATGTAATTTCCTTCCCCATCTAGGCTTCTAGAACTGGCTGGACATCGGGTACCTCGGCACTGTGTGCGCATAGTGTGATGCATGACAATACTGTAAGAGCGACACTCCGTATCCAGCGTGTTTCCCACGATCGTTGTCTGAGCCCCGTGCTGTGCCTCACAATGACCAGCCCTACGATTCGGATGAGGCGCTCGGTACATGTACCGTTTCATCGCTATTGATGTGGCTTCACGCTACAGAAAAAGTAAACATCTATTTACCAGGCAAAGAAATCAGGATACATCGTTGCATAATCGTCCAGACCAATCATAGGCATTACACTTCGTTGAAATTATGCATAAATATTATGTTGGAGGTTTAGACACAACACTTTGCGACCAGATGCTAGCTGTAATACTTCGGCTCATGAAACGAGTTCACCGACGGAAGCACAAAACAACTTCCCAGTGCCATGCCCCACTATTTAGGGAAGACGACTTTTTACGTGAGCATTTCCTTAATCGTGGTATCCAGAGATTTTGGCTGTCTGCCTGCCGCCCGCAGAATTTTTTCCAATGTATCATCTTTGATATCACACTCGCCATCTTTGAGAGCTTCATAAGTAGTGCTCCACCACTCCACCGCCGGTCGTTCCATCTGCTTCTTATCCACGTAGAAATCTTCATATTCCTTTTTCGACACCACTTTCAAGACCACATCTCGGCCTAGCTCTCTGCTAACCATGCGCGCAATATCCTGTAATGTCCACGTCCTATTTTGTGAGAGATACACGACCTTGCCAGCCCATTCTTCGCTTGGAGCGGTAACGATTTTTGCTGTCGCGAACGCCATGTCGGCAATCGCGGTCCAGGATATCGGGCCGTCACCTGCTACAAGCACTTCACTCCGCGTGTCCTCTCGGAGACCATAGAAGTACCCAAAGTAAAGCGGCCAACTCTCATTGTACAATCCTTCGCGTATGATTGTGAACTTGACTTTGTTTTGTTGCGCCAACTCGTTCAAGTATGCTTCGGTGCGAATATGAGCACGCATGACGTCAGCTTTGGAGGGGTTGCCGAATGCGAGCGATGTGTAGTAGATGTGTTCGACGCCTACTTTGACGGCTGCATCGATCGCAGCGCGGTGGTGAGCTTCTCGGCCTTTCCACAGTGGCGCATCGTTGTAATCCATTGCGATGCGGGGCGTGGAGACGAGGAAAAGCTTGTCGCATCCCGCGAACGCTTTCTCAAGTGACTCGGGCTCATCGAAATTATTGTAGCGGATGACGACGTTCTTGGCTCGAAGAGCATCGAATCGGTTATCCAAAGGATTCGAGGATGTCTATAGTGATGGGATATTAGCTATATCGCTTTTGGGGTAAACCCGGAGGGATTGATGGTAAACCTACGCAAACGACAAGTTCCTTTGGGTCGACAAGTTGGTTGTCGAGGATCGCGTTGAGTACTGCAGAGCCAAGCTTGCCAGTTGCGCTGGTGAGGGCAATCATGGTGGTAAGTTACCGCGGTACTGACTTGTGGTAGGTTCACGAGGCGAGGCTGAAAAGTAATGATTGATATGTAGGGTGCAGAGCTGCAGAGTTTACAGTCTTTGAGGTTTATTAAGCTTCTAAATAGATATCAACGCAATTGCATTGTGTATCTCTATACATGCGTTTCATTTATAAGCGAAGACTAGTTACCTAGTTATATGGTAAAGATGGTATGTTTGTAAGCAAAGTGGAGATAAAGCGATTGCGACGTAATTACATATGCATTACTCATGTACAAAAAGCTATAACAAAATGGTTAAGCGCAAACTGCTAGATTGATATGTGCTGTACCGAGACTATTTCTTGAAAACTGCCGGTGAATGCAGGGTGGTTCACCGCAAATCATGGGAGGTGGACATAGAGCATATCAATTGATTCGAACTGATTCATGGAGCGAGCCACGTGATTCACCACTACATTAGCTACTTACAATCAGGAATTCTCCCTATAGTCTTACTCCCGGTCTGAATGTACTTTATCAAGTTGCATAGGTTCTGACATGTTAATCCTCGATCATCCTTTCTCTCCTGCCCACCGCTTTCCTGCCATTGTCGGGGAATTTCTTTTTTCCGTTATCTCTGTTCTCGTCCGCCGCCTTGAGGAAATAGTCTTGGAATTTCATCGCCTCATCGGCTACCTGATCTACATGTGCGAATCGTAATCCTCCCCCACTCTTTCTCTTCGCCAGTGCTAATCTCTGAGCAATCGTCATCACATTGCGGATTTCGCGACCGTTCAGGTCCCATTCACTCATAGTTTCGATATTGTCGAGAAGCTCGTCCTGGCCAATGGATTCCGTATCGTCGAGACGCTCAATAAAAGCCTTCCAAATCGCTCGACGAGCGTTCCTTCCAAGGGGATTAAATTTGATCGCAATGTGAATGCGCGACTGGAACGCCGAATCCATTGTGCTGAGACGGTTCGTTGTAAGGAACAAGATGCCCTCATAGTATTCTAGCATCATTAAGAAGACAGAAACAATACCGTTGCGTTTGAAGTCTTCAAAAGACCGTTTCTCGAGAATTACGTCTGCTTCGTCGAGAAGCAGCACTGCATCCCATCGCGCGGCAGAGACGAAAACGTTTTGCAACCGTGTAGCCACCTTGTCTTCAGCAGTGAGTTCACCAATATTGATCGAATAGAGTGGCTTGTGAGTGTACTCTGCAACGGATTCTGGATCGTGTAAGTTATTGTGCCCACGACTTGGATTTAGTAACAAAGTTTTTCTTACCAGCGGTCAGCGTCTTGCCAACGCCTGGCGGGCCGTGCAGCAATATTACAAGACCCTATAGCAGTTAGTTAATGCGAAAGTCCGAAGATGTAAAATTTTACCTTTCCCTTTCCTCTGATGACGTCTGTCACGATCCTGCCTTTGCTGCTGCGATGCTGCTCAACAAGGCTACGAAGCATATCCTTGTGTTGCCTATCCATGACTAGATGGGTGAAAGCGGTCATTGCCCAGTCTACTTCTTTCAGATGCTTCACAGACATTAGATACCATGTGTTGGTAGCAAGCGTGAAGCAATTAATCAATGACGGACACAGTTGTGCTTGCAGTTTCGTGAGCGGCTTCTCCGGTGGATGCCAATCGTACTCTGTGTGGAGCCTATCGTATCCACCGCCTTCGACGGTCTGTTCGTCGCTGAATAAAGACGTCATCCTTTCCATCATTGGGCGAAGCCAATCTTCCGTGGCTGTTATTGGTTTGTCGCACCCGAAGTGGGCAATGCCATTATGATCAACAATAACCCGCTCATTTAACTAGACGTATAGTCAATACATTATTGAGAATGCTCGCCTTAATATATGTCCATCGCTCGTGGACTTACATTTGTGCGCTCTTCTTCGGCTTTCGTTTGACCAGACGAGTGACGAAGCTCTCTCGCTGGACCATTGTGATGCTTAGAAACGGGGTCTTGAGATACCATTCGAGCCCAATTCCGACCTCTCTCCTTTAATATGTCTAGTAACGCTTCTTGCGACTCAGTATCGCCGTGGTTGTAGTATTTGAGCGGATACACTTTGAAAGACGAAATCGCGCGTGTTCCAACAAAAAAATTAATGACAAAAGTCTTCACATCTCGAGAAAAAACCTTACTTGAACCTTTCCAAGTCACTGTCCATGCATCGACCACAAAGCGCACTAATGCACCAGCGGAGGCAGCACCTCTTGAAAGTAGGTGTAGGTTGTCAATGTCATTTGCGCCATATCTACGACCGCGGAAGGTGCTTGCACCGATGATAAAGAGGTGAGGCTCATCGAAGTCGTCCAGGGTGTAGAGCAATTCTCCAGGCTTGAATACAGCCCAAAGGCTGTCAAATCGGACGTTGGCTTCGTCTAGGCTTGCCCGCACTCGGTCATGAGAGGGTCCAACGTAAACATCATAGAAGTATTTGCGAAAATCGTTCCAATCGTTTTTGTTCGCATCTTTGTCATCGTCGCTGTCCACATACTCTTGCATCTGATCGATGTAGTAGTAGAAAGGCGCGGTACGGGTTACTGAAGCTAATCTTACGAAGCTCGACGTATACCTCGGGAAAATACCTAGCGTTGGTATAAGCTTCTCTCTGCCTATGCTGATCTCATACATACCTGATGACAGCGCGGAACACCTTCTGAATATAGGGAGAATAGAGAATGATCTGTTCTCTGCCGTCATCGCCTTCGTTTACGGCTATGACGAACTTGCTCTCAGGATTCTTTTTCGGGACCATCGTTTGCCAATCGGCTTGATCGATAATATCGTTTTTATCATCTTTGTTTGGCCGCCCTATGCGTGTAGGAGGAAGGGGAGGTGGATGCTCCGAATTCTTCTCCGCTCCAGCCTTCTCATCGTTGTTTTCCCTGCTCCCACCCTCATCACTGGCCCTTTTTTCTTCATCTGTCGTCTCGACAATAGAAACTACAGCATCCTCAGGAGGAGTATTGTTAATTTCTGGATTGTCATTTGTCTGCGACGATTTATGGCTAACTTTTGCCAAAATGGTGTTGTCTATTGAACTGGATGGCTCTGCGACGGGTGTTTCTTTACTGTGGTTGTCTGCGCTGTGTTGCGTCATCATATGGCACAATGATTCGGGGCAGGCTATACAGAAGAGAGATTCTTCTTGAACGAAAACAAGCTTCTTTCGTAAGCAACTCAAGCAACTTTGAATGCACAAGGCACAGTCGTGAAAACAGAAAGGTGAAGAGCAAGAGGTTCAGCGGGAGCATCGACGATGAGCAATCTGGGTCAACTATTTGTATGTTTTCAACATGAAAATCAGCTTCTTCGTATGCGGAAATAGGTATACTAGCTATGCCCCCCGCCCCAGCCATTGTTGGGCACTGGATGGCGAAATCATGCAGAGTGACTGCATAATAGCAAGGGTATTATGGAGTTGCGATTCGCTGACAAGCAGCCTTTAAGTCATCCTACTCTGTACTGGAGATAACGTTGCCGCGCCAATCTAGGCCCGGAAGGATGTGCAAGGCTGAGATAACTGCATTGATGCCCCATCAGGTTGGCCCCCATCAACCATATGTAGCATCTCTGCCATTTCCAATCTAGCCGCCCCGCCCTACCAAGTCGATAGCTAGCGACTGTCACTGCGAGCTATACAGCAAAATTTGATACTTCACTAACGAAGCGACGGATACAACGTCGATAGCTTCGGGTGAACGTCTTGTAGACGGCAACGTGGAAGAGAAAAAACCCATTCGGAAAACATCAGTTGAGACCGGTATTGCCCGAAGGACGACAGTTGAAGCTCTGGAACTCCTCACGCGACCGGAGACACAAAAGCTCTCTCAAAGTACTTGGTACGAGCCAGGAAAAGATTTCTGGTAAGACATGAAGCATCCTAGACTCGTGTGCCCGTTGCTCACATATCTATATAGCTTCTACGTTGTGGCGCATGATGCCTGTCGTGCCACCAAGGCGCGACTCAAGGAGCTCGATCTCAAAGACGATGAGCTCGAGAGTATCAATAGCGCACGTGGTCTTGACGTTTTGATGCAGAAGATTCAACAGGCCACCGAACCACAAGAGCCAAAATCAGATAGGCACCCTGTAATGAAGAAAGCAGGCCAATTCATAGAGACTTTCAGCTAATTCGTCACTCGATCCTCCGGCATTATCGAGCTTCTGGTTCCTCAAAGTCCTGAATACCGAATGACCTATGGAGTTCTACTTTTGGTGTTCAAAACGGTCTTCAAAAGGAAGGAGACGCAGGAATCATTTTTTACTTACATCCACAAACTCAGCGTTCGACTACCCATTATCGACTTCTATGCCAATGTCTTTCCTTCCAATGATATGAAAATCCGCGTGGTATCAATGTGGAGGAATGCGGAACAGCGATCAAGATCCAGAGTGAAAAGAAAGATAGAATTCACTGTCGTTTCTAGATACAAAAGAGAGCGTTATTTATACATAAGAAAACCACTAGGGAAATGGTAAATCCGTGACCGAATCCAAGCCGGATTCAACTGCCGTTTGTACGTGCTTATGAAGCATTACAAATCAACCTGATATCTGTTTCCCATATGTGTATGGGGCCTGTTTCCACGACAATCAATATACGTGGAGATCCTTAATTTATTAAATGAGGCGATCGTGTACTACCGCAGCAATCACTTACGGCAGCTGCGCAATGCAGTGCTACGTCCAGTAGAAACAAAATTCGACAAGTGTACACATCGCATAGAAGCTGAAGTCGAAAAGCTTCATGAATTGAAAGACGCTGCTCACGTGGCGCAACAAGCCGATATCAAAGAACTCCTCGAGAGTACCGGCCAAATCGTTGGCCGTCTGCACGATAACCTAAACCACTCCATGACAGCTTTCAGCACCTGTATCGCCATCCTCGATGCCCGGATTGAAAATATCGCCCATCAATCCTCATCCGTGCACAACTTTCATGCCGTCAACCATTCCCTTGCCCTAACCGACGTGCTCCTCCCCACAGCTTCGACAGCAGACGAGCAACTTTCCCTCGTCCGCAAACAGATATTCAACCTCTCCCCTAAAGACCACTGGTACGAAAATGGCGTCTTGAAAGCATTCGACAACTGGTCCGCATACGGACGCCTTGAATTACTATGGATCGGCGGTCGCTCCGGCAACCAAGATACCTGGATCACAGAGATGAGCATTGACCTAATCGATGCGCTGCAGATGCAGGACCTGACACTGCTGCACGTGTTCTGTGAAATGACTGACGAGCCTATCACCGCGGCGACGTTGATAAAGCGTCTCGTGGCGCAACTTCTCGATCGCCATCCTGATATCGCCTTCCGTCAACCAAAAACGTACAATGTCCGACGTTTTCGACGCGCCACAACCTTCACACGGCTATGGGCTATCTTCGAGGCGTTAGTCAGAGAATTGACCAGCAGTGTGTTCATTCTCATCGACCGCATCGAGGAATGTGATCATGAGTTTAATAAAGACGACTCAGATCTGTCGCACCAGTTACTGCCGTACCTCATGGGTCTAGCAAGCGATGCAGAACACGTCAGTGTTATCGTGACAAGCACGTATGAGCCACCCGAGTCGCTTGTTGGAGAAGAAGAGTTGAGGCACTTCTATCAAGACACTCGGAAATCAAGGGGGAAGAGGGAGAGGTAGGAAAACTTGTGGGTTCGATTGTTTATTGTGGGGATTTCAGTAATCAAAGGGCCACCCCTCCCTGCAAATAAACAGAAATGAATGACCCTAATTACCTGTTTGATATATTTTTGTTTAAAACTAATAAGCCATCATATTTACTAGGAAGCTACAGTAGTATACATATTATTATGGTTTTCGGACAAAGCTGGTCACCTCCTCCTGCACGGCGAGTAATAAAGAAGAGAGAAAAAGAGGATAATTACCTTAATAGGTAGTTTGATGTTAAAATTAGTATATCTGTACTAAAAAGTAGTTCACATAGGAGTATTTTATAGGGAGGTGATCTAATAGAAGTATATGGAGTACTCCTAGGTCATCCGCATAATAATGTAATGCTCTATTTTTATCCTTTAATACATATACCTAGGGTTAATAGGTGGTCAGCTCTATTTGCACAGCACGGATAGATGGCGATGTATTGAGTAAATATTCTAATAGGTTATTAGAGCTTGATATATCCTTAGAAATGTCAGTATAATGTATCTTACTTATTACTAGAGTAAGTAGGCAGCTAAGATGATTAAATATGTGAAATGCCGCACGTGCGACAAGTTAGCCGACTCAACAATTTATCATATAGACTTATAAACTTCTCCATAGCTAGAGCTACAGTTGTTCAGACTATGAAGCTCGTTGATCATGTATGTTCTGTCACAGGCGGGAGTGGTTTCATTAAGGCCCATTCTCGCACTCCTTGATCGCATGAGTATTTTGTACACTTCAATGTTGGATGATAAACTACAAATCGAAGATTGCAACCACAGCTCTGACAGTTCAAGACAAGGCAGAAAAGATTCTCGATGCCTATCCGGATATTTATCATCTCACGTAGTGTTGTCGCACGAATTTCGCCCAATGTGAGACTCCCTTCCGTTGCCGCAATGACTTTCTACATGGCCGCCGGATCAATGACGAAATTATCGATCCGTTTTCTGCTGTACTGATCCCGACTTCACATCTCAATTGGATGATGTATTTAGTGATGACTACATATGTAACTGATTGTGGAAGTCCTGCTAGCCCCAACAGGCTAGGAAAGCTGCTTCATAAATACCGGGTTTTCAGCTTGTGCTGTATTATTCAGATCTACACTACACGATTCACGGTGTGAGGGTCCGACAGCGCAAGGGATATACAATTTGAAATTAAGTTCCTCCGATCCGCTCCGCACCATATTCATGTCCCCCAATTTATCCGCGTCTTGTCAAGTGTTAACAAACGGATTCGGGGACACTGATGGCATTTAAGATACTCCGAGCCGACAGGCGTAGCACCATCGGGCGCGCGCATCGTAATTTTCGCGCACATCGGCCCGCCTGACAGACAAAGGGTAAGCTGACATGCACAGACCCGAAGGCATCATTGTCTACATGTGATGATGCATCTTCGATTATATGTTCAATGATACCCAAAGAAGGGTCTTTCAATTTTTCTCTCATCATTACTTTGGCTGCCATTGTTACCTTTTCCTACCAAAAATACCAACCCACATCAATTGATTCGTGTAAATATCAATGCCTCCAGCAAACAGAGCAGCATGGCTGATCGCGAACCACCCAAAACCTTTGGAAGTCAAGACAGCGCCATATACTCCTCCCGGCAAAAACGAGGTGGTCGTCAAGGCTCGGGCCATCGCTATCAACCCTGTGGATGCTGCAAAGCAAGCAATGGGCGACATGATGTTTAACTGGGTCAAACTACCATTCATTCTGGGCGACGATGTTGCTGGCGAAGTCGTCGAAGTCGGCCCGCTAGTCAGCAGATTCAAGCCTGGCGATAGAGTCGTGGGGCACGCCGTCAGCCTTGACAAGAGGAGCAACCGGGCGTGCGAAGGTGCATTCCAGGAATATGTCGTACTCCGCGACAATTTGGTCGCTAACATTCCCAACCACCTTACCTTTGAACGCGCATGCGTGCTACCCCTAACTCTCTCTACTGCAGGATGCGGCTTGTTTATGACAGACTATCTCGCTCTTCAGCACCCCAAGACCAAGATACAAAAAAACTCGACTGGGCAAACCTTGGTGGTCTGGGGCGGATCAACCAGTTTAGGGAGCAACGCCATTCAACTCGCAGTCGCAGCCGGCTACGAAGTCATCACCACCGCGTCCCCAAAGAATTTCGAATACGTCCAGAAACTAGGAGCGGCCAAAGTATTCGATTACCGCAGTGCTACCACTCCCACTGAAATTATTTCTGCCCTCAAGGGCAAGAAATCCGTTGGGGCTATCGCTATAGGTGATGGGTCCATGGAAGCCTGCATTGAGATTGTTGCCGCGACCGACGGCCGGAAATTCATCTCACAAGCCAGTTTACCACAGCCCGAGCAGTCGCCGCCAAAAGGATTCAGCCTTGTCTCATTCATCGCTGGTTTCCTATGGTTTAGTGTTTCCACAATGTTGAAGTGTAGATTCAAGGGTATCCAGTACAAGTTCATCTGGGGGGACGATGTGATGGCGAATGAAGTCGGTAGTGCCATCTACGAACACTTCTTGCCTGAAGCACTTGCCAATGGCAAGTATGTTGCGATGCCGGAGCCCCAGATAGTGGGGCATGGATTGGAGCACATTCAGGCGGGATTAGATTTGGTCAAGAAGGGTGTTTCCACGAAGAAGCTCGTTGTCACAGTTTAGTTGTCATTCCCCTAGCACAAACCGCCCATAATAATCTCCTTGCATTCTCATGGATACCAATCGAACTTTTAGCATAAACATCGATCAAATTTTAAATTGCATGCACCTCGATGTGAAAGTGGTTCGGTGAAAACATTACTGCAGCCCATGATGAGACAACATACCTCCCTGCTTTACTGCGCTTCCCAAAGAGATGGCTGTATTACAGCTATATCTTACGAAAAAACTCTTGGATTTAGCCTGAACGCCACTATTATGAACTCTGGCGTTCTAAGAAACTCTGAAGAGTTTCCACTGCGAACCTGTTTTGCATACATCCCAACGGCGACACCTGAGGCCGCCTTAATGAAAGATGAGCCTTTGAAAGTATTCAAAACTGCGATTCGACTTATACACCAACTCGGATCATTTAATATTATTCCTACATATTACGTCACTACAAAGTATCGTTTCGAATATTCACACAGGCATAATGGCGGAATTTTCTCCTCCGTCCAGCAAGCTTCCCTCACTAGAAACCCTTCAAATCAATCTTACTCAAAATTTCTAAACGAACCATATAAGGCTTAATTCCAAATGATTCGAGAGCTCACAACCAAGTAGCTTGCTTTGGGTAACCCGTGACGAAGCTATGGAAAGTACCAGTCGTTTTTCAGACTATCTTACCTTTGTAAGGTCTTCTGCGTGTTATAAGGCTAGAATATGGCGAGAAGCGGCTTGGAAGCTAGACCTTGATACATATAATAATGAATGTTTCTATGCGCCAGCGCTTCAACCATCAGCAACTGAGATAGTATTTCATTCATTAACATGCACCGCATTCGAAACCACCAGGCACGGAAATCTACACTTTCCGTTCGCATGTGGTGCCACTCTGTTTTGCACATCAGCCACGTCAGAAGATGGTGGCCTCTTTTTAGGCGGAAATTACTGCCACGCAAGCTCTTGCTGACAGCACGCATGTCGCCATGCCTCAACGTATCCACCAACATGCCTCGTTGGTTGTGGCAAGGAAGCTCGGAGACCGAAAAAATGTATGTTGAGTGATATTGATAGTTGGTCACAGAGCAAGTTGGATTTCGTCAGTTTCATTGGTCAACTCGATTGCAGTTCGGCATCTGGGCTGATGAAACCAAATTCGTGTAGAGCCAGCATTCCAGGCGTAAAATTCAACAAATGTTTCCATGATATCAATGAGAACGTTGGGTGCTTCGCTAAAAACTTTTCTAGCAACAGCCTTGCTTAGATGTTTGAATGAGACCTCTATTGTATCTTTCTTTTAGTGTGTGGTAGATTAAGTCTCCACTTATTAACAGCGGACATCTAGCTTGCACTCTAACTACGTTTATTAACTGTAAGCAATTCCTTAGTAGTGTGATAAGGTGATACTCTGAAGACGTAGATGACACCGCTCCGTGTTGTACAACGTCGGAAGGGTGCAGGTTATTCTATTATAAGGGTATCGAGTGGAACCTCGTCTTTAGTATCTGTCAGACTGGGCCCAAGCGATATTTTCTTCCGCACGCTTCGAAGGACTGAATCGATTGATTTTATCGGAAGCAGTACGAAGATTTGGGAGGTAAGACGCAATGATTTAACAGACTCTTGAAGCATGGACCAAAATAAAAGAATGGCGATGACCCAGCGTGTATACCATACCCGACGTTCACGCATGAATGCTGGTTAATCTATTTACACCACGCCGCATAGAAGCGCATCAACACCAATACTTGGCCTTAAGCTCGGGGATTACAAGCGTATTTGGCAGCCTTGGTAAAGCTTGTGCTACCAAGTGTATCCGGCATGTGCATCGGGGCGGGTGCTAGATTTTTGGGATAGCTCTGCAACAACGCTTTCGCTCCGTAGCTTTTTCTCGCCTAGATCGAAGCCTTAGCATGGCACGCACCATCCTCACCACCATTGCATTTCTTCTTTTGTTCTACACGACTTGATGTACCGTGCCGTATATCGGGTACAAGTTGGCTATACGCTACAATGGCTGTCAAGAACCACCTCAATACAAGCACAAGGACCCAATACTGGGGTTGGACTTTTTCTTCAGATTCATGAACGCGTTCAAAGGCGGATACCTTCTCGAAATTAATAAATCAACTTTCGATGAGTACGGTCAAACATACATGATCAACTCGTTTGGTACCAAGGTCTTCAAAACAATCGATCCTCAAGTATCGAAGGCTGTGCACACGACGTACTTCTCCAACTTTGGCTTGCAGTGGCTCCGTTACGATACAGCCACTCATTCATGGGGAAATGGCATCATAGTAGTCGGTGGACCCCATTGGAAGCACGGTAGAGCGTTCATCAAATCATCATTTGACGTTGTGAATCTAACAAATATGCAGTGACTGCAAAATCATACAAAGGCTTTTCTGAGTTTACTACCTCGAAACGGGTCCACAGTGAATCTTGCGCCCTTTCTCAAGAGATTAGTGGGTACAAACCGAAATCCGGGCAAGTCCTAGCTGAAAAAGGTAGATACTAGACACCTCTAGCGAGTTTATATTCGGTGAAGCTATAGGAGCCCTTGAGAACTCAAATAAATGCAAAGATTTTATGTATGTATTTGAATACGCTTAACGCGGGACTAGCCTTTAGTTAGTGCTTGGTCGTCTAAAATTTCTTCACCATGACAAGAAATGGTGGGAGGTTTGTCAAATGGTTACAGATTATGTTGATGCTCATGTTGACCTTGCATTGCAAGGTTTGAACGACCGAACAGCTCAAGACGATCCCCAAAAACCGGCAAGGCGGCTGCGTTTAGTGGATGAAATGGCGCGCGATACTCAAGACAAAGTCACCTTGCGTTCACAAATAATCAGTGTCTTTAGTCCTGGCCACAATGGCGCTGCCACGACCCTTACAAACGTGATATTTCATTTGGCACTCGATCTACAGATTTGGAAAAAGCTGAAGGAAGAGGTGGAACCAACAAGAAATGAACTATTAAGCCACGAGCTGCTTAATTCATACCAGTACCTTGAGTGGGTACTTGAAGAAAGTACGTCAAACGATTCTGCTAATGATATACCTCATGAGATAACTAACCATTATTCAGCGCATCGATTAACAACCATTGCAACCACCAACCAGAGACTATTCGTAAATACTACCATTGTACCTTTCGGCGGCGGTCCAGGTCTCTCTATTATACATCCATAAAGAAGATATCGTAGAAACCAATTACAGTGCTAATGGTGAAAATGTGCGAATGTATCATTATGCAGCGCTTGGACAGTTTCTCGCAATTAAAGGTGTCGCTGCTGGACAGGCGAGACCAAAGAAACCCATCTAAAGGAGTCGGGTTAGTCATGGCTGTTGCTAGTAAATATGTGTGACTGATCTTCTACTGAATGCTTCGGAGTTGGATCATTGGAGACCAAGGCCGACATTATCTGTCAATCAAAAGATATCATTGATGGGTAATACAAGTGATTTACGCCCGGGATGCTTAGTACCACCAATAGAATTAGACACCGATAGCAAATGATTCGTATACCTGCGCCACCGAACTCAGGCCCAAGTCAGCTCTTTCAGCTCAAGATGTCCCCTCTTTTTGTGTAGCGTCAAGGGCATCCACCCCAACAGCGGCACTATTCGCGCCGAAAACGTCACCGCCTGTCAAACAGTGCTGACGACCTGGACAACTCTCATCGTAGTACAAGCTGGACCTCGGCAGATGATAGACGCTTACTACTAAGAGATCAACTAATATGTAGCGTAGAAATTCAAGAAAAAAGGAGGGAAGGAAAAAAGCCACCCTTCAGCTAAAATTGAAGCCAATTTTAACACATAAATCCGTAATGCCTTCCGTTAGTAGTCCAAACCCTTTCTAATTTAGTAGTTCTGAACAAGCCCTAGAGACGGAGGCCATGGTACCTACCGTGTACAGATGGCGGTAGACGACAGAGGACGGATTGATTCTCTTGGTTGCACATCAATGGCCAACATAGTCGTCTCAAGCAGCACCCCCACGGTAGATTGCGAACCGCTGCGGGAGCCAAAATAGGGCCTTTGCTAGCCACACTACTGTGGACAAGCTCGGAGCTGGAAATCGGCGTTTCCCGTAACCCCCACACCGGTCGCGGTGGCGCAATGGAAACGGCCCTTTGGGTCAGGTTGCTGCTGCGGCCCCTGCGGGAAGATGTAGCGTTGGGGGCCGGAAAGTGGGTACGACGCCTATCTCCACGTGGCTGCGGCTGCGTCCATGTGCGAATCCGCAACCAGGAACAGTTTGTCCGGCCGCCATCGTCCGGTGCTCCACGACGGCTTACTGGTAAGTTAGCAGAGGCCATGCGCAGCAGTTTTTACCGGCTGCAGTAGTTGCGGCCAGTACCATAGATCAACATTGAAACCAGAAGTAAAGTCTTCACTGCATTGCAGGGCACTCGACATGACAAGATCAATGATGCATTCACGACAGATGCATTATTTACTAGTCAAGCAATTCCTCTGACAAGTCGACTAGCATGCCCATGTTGACTGGAACCTTACGGTTGCACAAGTCACTCCAAGCTCCCTCGATACCTTGACGTCCCTCAACCGCACTTACCACCTTGACCTGCAAATCCTCAAACGCCTTTTCTTCAAGACATTGATCTGTTCCATGTCTCATCTGCCTGGCGGAAGAATTCCATTGGCCCTTTGTATGCGATAGCACGGTCCCGAGTCCATTTGTGTTTTTTGGTGCCTTTCAATAATCAGGGTGCCACCTAACATCAATGATGACAAACAAAGAAAAAAAGATAAGATACCTCGGGCGACAACTAAAATAAAGGTACACCTATTACCACACAGGGTAACTCAAGTAGCCTTTTTTTTTTTTTTTTTTTTTTTTTTTTTTGACAGGTCGGGCTGGCCCTTTAATTATGGAAACTTATAATAACCCGAACCGCGGTGCTGGCGGTCGCCATTTTGACCCGTAGCCCCCTCATGCGTGTATACTTTGGCTTCGTAGCCGACGGCAAAGACGGTCACACTGGCGGCAACGCCGGATGCTGATGATACGAGCGACGTCAATACCGCATTAGAAGCGCCAAATTCGACAATTTCAACACGCGAAGCTTGAACTGGTCGACCCATGATGCCGCCTGAGGGTCATAGACTCATGGTAAGACGATGACTTTACCGGAAGAGCGGTATCATATAGACGTAGTGTATGGGGCGCTGAGGTTAATTGTAGGAGGGCCAGAGGTTCATGTGTCATTACGTCTCGATTCCGTGCAAGTTCCTAGAAAAATCTCCTACGCGTTTTGCTGGAGGTTGAGAGGGTTATGGCAACAGCTGCTGAGAGGACGGCGCCATACTCAGACCACGCAGCACCGAAACAAAGGGATGAATACATTGCAAAGAGAAGACACAGGTGTTGAGTAGATAGGGAACCATCCACGGCGGTTTGCAAAGAGCAGTCGTCCGCATGCCTAGTGGGTCTCGTGGAACAACTTGCTCGTAGCTATTGTAGACTGTGATGAGCTGGTCACGATGCGGGCTGCACTCTGATTAGTGTGCCCGACTCCAGCCCCCCACCCTTCAACAATCAACAAGAATGATCCTAGGGTTATGGTCGCATTGTGGATAGCACCATCGACGCCATAATCCCGGGTTAGTTTCTTTAGGGCATGTGACCGACTTCAGCTCATTCAGTTGATCTCCAGCTCAAGCAGACCGAGCCTGCTGGACCAGATAAGCATCCCACTAATTCAGCGGCGGCCCTCCCGAGCGTGCGTAGGTCAGATTGTTAGATGCTAGGGAAATAAGCGACGACTGAACGCGGGATGAAGATGCCGCGAGGACACTGGGATTCTCTTCGATGCGGCAGAGAGCGTGCCGTGCGTTTTCGAGCTTGGAAACAATGTGAACGGGGGTCGCCATGACCCATGCTGCTGTGAGGTTCGCGCGCGCCGCAGTCGGGAGCAGTCTTAAGCAAGGAAAATATTATACAGCTGGCGATCAGACCGGTATCTATAACAATAAGCTATCATTATACTAATAAGCAGATATTAACTACTTGTTCAAAGGTTTATGTACTCTACTAATTTCTTCTTACACAAAATATAAAATTAGAATTTACTTACTGTTAAATAAAAGTGTATAAACTTTCTTATTATTATTTTTTTGTTTTTTAGCTTTAAGACATACTAATAACTAAGCACATTTATTATATATAGTAAGTTTATAAGTACAGTTTTAGAAAAAGAGAGGGAGTTAACATGATAAAGTTATAAAGTAAACCTTACGTGGCCAGACTAGACTAACATTATTCTAGCCCCCAACCCTCCTGTATACAGCTGCCCTCCTCTACAACCTAGCTAGCCTGTACACTGGATATCACCTGTTTGGTCCCTCAAATTACAACCTGACGATCCTTCGTCCCCTTACACTTAGCCACCGCCACCTTGAGCACAGCCGCTGTTAAGCTCAGCTAAGACTTAGTCGTTGGTTATGTTTAGTTATTAATCAGCATTTCGACCTGTCTCCGCCGGACATCGGCTTTCTCGGGAGGAAGGTATCTTACTTGCACGATAGATCTCTCTTCGCGTTCAACGTATCGTGGACGTGTCCTACCTACAGGGAATTGGCCTCGCTTACGACCCGAAGACCTGGTGCGCCATTTCCCCCAAATCCAGTCTCAAGAATGGTACCCTTGCAGCCACGTTCTCGTATGCAAGGTCCCCCAATATCGTAACCCAATACACTCACGAGGCTTTGCACGGCTCACGAAGGCGCACGTGGTTGCTATAGGGCTTCGGACATGACTGTAGCTGATATCATGACACCCCACGCGCGGATTGAGATGAGTTGGTGGCGCTGCTTTCGGTTTCTGCGTATTTGAAACCATGTGAAAGGCAAACCTTAGAAGGACGGCGAAGTTGAGTCTCTCCTACTTAAGTATAAATGATCGTTCATAGCCCCGAGGGTTTCTAGTACTTAATTTTATTTCAGGTCGCTTTTCATAGAGATCGGGATCCTACCACCTCACTTCCCTAGTTTTCAATTTCAATTTTCCCCTTTGTACACTTTTCTTCCTAGCTATGCTATCCTCTTCTCTCTTCGCGCTGCTTACAGCTACAGCAGTGCAGGCCATCCCTCCAAACAGACCTCTTCCCTTTGACTCCACATTCCTTTGGAGCCGGGATGTGGCCAACACACGGTCGTGCCAACAGCTAGCCTCCAAATTTCCTAACAAGTTATTCTTTCCAAATACACCAACTTACGCCAACGAAAGCACCGGTACGCTCAGATTCATTCATCAACTTGAAAACCTGATAATCTAATAGCGGCATAGACTACTACTCTAGTTCAGCTCTTCTTTCTCCATGGTGTGTCTTCACGCCTGAATCTCCGCAGGACATCTCTGGTGCCCTCAAGATTCTCACTTCGACACGGACAAAATTTGCTGTCCGTGGCGGTGGGCACATGCCGATAGAAGGTGCTGCGAACACTGAAGAGGGTGTTTTGATCGCCATGACTAAAATCAATCAAATCGAGGTCACCCAGTTCAAGGGGACACAGGTTGCTCTTCTGGGGTCTGGAAACAGATGGGGGCCTGTCTATGAGAAGCTTGCGGCACAAGGCTTGACAGTCACAGGTGGGCGGTACTAGTAAGTCTATCAATACCCCAAGGTTCTTGTATGATCTTCTAATCAGTTGCAGTCCTGTCGGAGTTGGCGGCCAACCTCTCGGTGGAGGAATTTCGTACTTCAACTCTGCGCGCGGCTGGTCAGCAAATACGATTCTACAATATGAGGTAGTCCTTGCCTCAGGCGAAATCGTAAATGTGAACGCAAATACCAATTCGGACCTATTCTGGGCCCTTAAGGGCGGGTCTAGCAACTTTGGCATCGTCACCAAATATTACATGCGAACCTTCCCGCTCACTGAAATCTACGCGGGGTTCATCGGCAACGCCGAGGCAAACAATGGCCAGCTGATTGATGCCGTTGCGTCTTTCATTGGGCCGAATGGCGGCGCAAACGACCCCAAGGCCGCAATCGATATCAATCTTTTCTATGACAGCAAGAGCGGGTCGGTCACCGGCCTGAGCAGCATTTTCTACAACGGCACATTCAGTGAAGCCACGGCGCTGCAAAACTTTACCGGCATGGCGCTTAGCACAAACACGGCTTCGGATCGCAGCTTCACGAGCTGGGTCGACGAGACGAGCAGTTTCGGAAAATCTCCAAATAGGTAAGTGCCTGCTTATGCGTCCCGCTTTCTGTGTACTAGCTGAATCTGACACCCAATCAAAGGGCCCTCTGGGCGGTCATTTCGCTGAAGTCTTCACCAGAAGCGGTCAGGCTTCCTGGGAAGCTGTACCTGGATGCCGTCAAAGCCCACAATGCCACGCTAATGAAGATCCCCAACGGCTCCTTCACCGTAACGTGGCAGCCCATTACTGCCGAAGGACTCGTCGAGGCCCGACGTTCTGGAGGAGATGCGATTGACTTGGATCCTGCCGATGGCTCGCTGCTCGTCATGCTTTTCGGCGCATCGTATGAGGGAGCTGAGAATGAAAAGATCGTTGACAAGTTCCTGAAGGATTTGGTTAAAGACGTGGAGAAGCAAGCTAAAAAGCTAAACATGTATTACCCATTCAATTTCGTGAATGATGCCGGTGAATGGCAGAAAACGCTCAGTTTGTACGGAAAGGGGAAGAGTTTCCCCAAATTGAAGGCCATCGCAAACAAGTACGACAAGGAGGGCGTTTTCCAGAAGTTGGCTGCAGGTGCTTTCAAGATCAGCGACGAAGGGAGAAAGCAGTAGACACGGGACATTCCTTTAGTATTTAGTCTGGGGATTCGGCGTTGAGGGTTTAAAGCTTCTGCTATTTTTTAGACATCTATCTCGCGATTAGACAGAATAATTTCATTATCCTTTTCACAAAAGCCAGCCACCCTCTACCCCTAGGTGCATGTAATAAAAAGGGACAACTATCGCAAGGATTAATGAAATTACTCACGGCATCAACACTGGCTACAATATCACTCAGAAACGCCCTTGGCCAGGAACGTACACACAGGTAAATGAGCATTCAGCGCAGAGTATATAGAATACTTTTAGGAGTAACCCTTTAAATGAATATTAATACCTAGGGTTTGGGGTGGTTAGCTTTTTGTTTTTTTTTGTTGAAAAATACCGATACTAATGACCATTGCTTAGGTATGAATTGGCATGCATTAGCTGGCGATAGGAGATCAGTTTGCCGATGCGGATCAGCGTTGATGCAGCTCGTGCTGCATTATGTAGTCAACTAATGCAGGTACTACCGTACAGAGGGGGGATACGTTGGGAGGCCGCATATGTTAGGCCTATCTACTCCGTTTAATATGATTAGTCAATCCTGAATTAGTACACTAACCTCCCGGTATGCGGCCACCCGACGTGTCCCCCCTGTGTACACACGTTGAATGCAGCAAAGGGCCCCTATGCCAAAGCATCTGTCCGCCTTACACCGAAAAATTTCCCTCTCTATTCGTCCGTCCGAATTTCTGTGCTCAGCTCAGGCAGCCAAAATTGCACTTCCCGCACTTTTCCGGCTTAAGTCCGCACCTTTGTTGCACTTGGTAATCACGTGGTGGCCGGATTAGGAAATGGCCGAGGATCGTGTAACACCTTGACTGCTAAAACCGCGGCTGAGGTAAGTATGACCTTAGTCATCCGCCAGTTGTTTGTACAGAAGGCATCGTTATAAAACCTTACAACCTTAATTCCAATTTATTTTCGACACCAATACCTCACTCAGCCTACTAGCGCCACATACACAAAATGGCTTTTCACAAAGACACCACAGGCGCTGAAGTCGTCAAGGCCTACGCCAATGAAACTAAGGGAAAGACCTGTAAGTAGTTCCCCGATCGGTGAAGCCTTGCGTACCCGTAGCTAAAACACGACCTCCAGTTTTGATCACGGGCCCCAGTACTGGCACAATTGGCGGCCAGACCGCTCTAGACCTCGCCGCAGGCTCTCCAAAAACTATCCTGCTAGCCGGTCGCGACATCTCCAAGATCCAGCCAGTCATTGACCAAATCGCCAAAGATCACCCTTCTGTCGAAACTGTGTTCATCAAGCTTGATCTCACCGATCTAGCCAGTGTAAAGGAAGCGGCGAAAGAAGTCAACTCCAAAGTTGATCAGCTCGACGTGCTGATTAACAATGCCGGCGTGATGGCCGTCAAGGACTACACTTTGACCAAGGACGGGTTTGAGTTGCAATTCGGCGTCAACCACATCGCCCATTTCTTGCTGACCAACTTGCTCGCACCCAAGATCATTGCAGCTAAGGGCCGCATCGTCAACGTATCTAGCCTGGGCTACCTCTCTGGCGGCGTGTTTTTCGATGACCCAGGCTTCTCTGGTGGGGCCAAATATAACCCATGGCACGCGTATGCGCAATCCAAGACGGCGAATATTCTCTTTGCTAAGGCGCTGGCTGCCAAGCTCGCGCCTAAAGGCGTGCTGGCATTCGCTCTAAACCCTGGATGTGTGTACCCTGCCCTTTCTCTTGAGATTCTCCCTCCCTTCATACCCCCGTACATTGCTAATACTATGACGTAGTGGTCATGGAGTCAAAGCTCATGACCAACGTATCTCAGGAGTCCTTCGGCGAGGGCTATGCCATCACCATGGCCTCACTAGCCGAGGGTGAAGAACTGCCTTCTGCGGCCATGACTCCCAAGTCGCTGGCTGCAAGCTCATCGACCACACTCTATGCCGCTCTCTCTCCTGACCTGAGCAACCAGTCCGGCGCATTCTTAGTCGATGCACAGGTGTGGGATGTCCCTCTCAAGAAGCATGCTACCGCCGAGGAGAACGTAGAAAAGCTCTGGGATCTGAGCGAGAAGTTGGTGAAGGAGAAGTTTGAGTATTAGGCAAGATGGGTGGTTTGTGGGGGTTGTAGCGGATGCGGGTATGAAAATATAAGCCCAGTAGTCTTTAACTAAATAGTTACGTGAAGCTGCTGAAAAGAATTGGAGAAATAAAAGGCATGATTATAACGCTTCCTCTATCTAAACCAGTGAGCAATTTTTATCCCGTGATCAACGTATATCAATGTATACAACTTGGATGTAATTCCTGTTTGCCGAAAAAATACCGCATTGGAGTAAACTAGGAAGTTTTGCTTCTTATAGATCGCAAATACTAAAGGAAAAACTGTTATTCGAAGTCACTTTTATGTATTAATTCTCATAACTATAGGTATGTTATGTCTGCCCAGGCAGAGGCTGTGCTTTGCTGGCTGAAATGCACGGAGAGATAGACGATTATGGAGGCTTGTCTAGATTACAAAATCTAGCTTCGCGTACTTGTGTACCTATTGTAGCTGTCCTGCCTGCCATTGTCACCACAGATGCCGATTTTTGTCACTTCCAAAGATAAGGAGTTCTGGGTGATTTTTGACAATAACTCTTCCTCATTTGATGTTGTTTTCTTGTATATTGGCCTCTCGGTCCAATTTCCACCCAAGGCCCATAACATAAACGCACCTGGCGACCTAAATCATGAGGGGAGAATTTATATTCATATAGCCAACTGACTGTGCTATGTATTACTGTTTCTCTAATGCAAAGATCTAGGCTCTATATTGTTTAACAACCCCTCTATCAAGCACACTGATGAAGTATGTATTCAAGCCCACGTCTTAACTCCTGAAAATCCAAGACCGTCCTAAACAGGTCTATTCATACAACGTGATAGCAGATGTCGGCCATCCAAAGGAAAAATTTACGAAGCGAAAGAGCCGCTCATCCGTCACCGCCTTCCTAACTCTTAGTTCCTCCCTCAGTTCCGCCTCGAATACCCCCGAGACTGGACTAAAATGCTTGAAAGAGCCTAGTGCGTCCATTAAACATTGGAGGGCATCGACTAGGGTAAACTGGCTGGCTGGAGGATCTGTCTTTGTGGCACCGCTAAAAGGTGAGGCATTCACTTGTCCACTTTTCCGGCCTGCGCTAGAGGTGCCTTCAATTGTGCCTGGTGGCGAGCCCCAGAAGACCAATATGGAGGGAGAAGAAGAGTTGCTGCATGGAGGTATTGATGTGCCGCTGTAAGATTGTAGGGCGCGGGTGCAGGATTGGGCGGCGACGTATATGGACCAAGGAATGAAAGACTCATCTAGATGAGGCAGGTCTTGTTAGCGGCCATGCGTGGCATAATTGGTTTTTGTATACTCATAGTTGCAATGTCTACGTAGCCCATCATTATCCATATCAATTTGGCGATTTCCAACGCAGCTTTTGGACAAATCGTGAGGCTGCACGTGTTTGGCGGCGGGGATGCAATTATCCTTGCCCACATGGTGACGAACGGCCATAGCGTTCTGTAAGCAAGTTAAAATAGCCTGCAAGGATATGTTAAAGTAGAGTGTGTTAGGCTCGTTCTGAGAGCGATACGATGGCGCAAAGGAAGTTGAAGCCATGTGGATGGCTATTTCCAGAATGTGACAGTGATGAATCCAAAAGTCGGAGTCTTCGCCCTCCCCGTCAAGAATATGGGTGATGTGGGTAAGGTGCGCCTGAGGCCATCGTAGGGTTTGAGCCGGTCCTCCGACTAGATTTCTGAACGAAATTGGAAGTATGCCTAGCTCGGAAGAGGATAGTAACTGAGCTACACCGAAGTCCGTGTTCTACTTCGCACCGCCTCAGCCATTGCTAAACTGTGACAGGTGAGACGCCTCTTTCTAGAATTATCTCAATCGAGTAGTCGATTCCATCGCTGCCTTTAGGATATCTGATGTTGTTCGATCCGGTGTAGTTGACGTTATGCAAGACCACCAGCCCGTGTAAGTGGTGATATTCATGTTCAGCCAACCGGGAGGGTGGGGGGGAGGCAGCAGCAGTGAAACGTTCTCAAACCTACGATGTGGTTTTTTTTAATGTCGTTGGGGTTGTATCAAAGAAGTAGTATTTTGGACAGCACTCTTCAACAGAGCTAGAGGAGCCGATAGTGTTCGGTGAGGTAAATGATTTTGAAGTAGATGTATGAAGCAGTCGATTTCGATATCAATCACAGCCTTGGGCCGGATTCTTCCTCGTTAAACCGAAAACGCGTTTTTCCCGCAAGACTTAAACACTGTGGTTGTAAATGACCTCATCTAAATAAGCTTTACTAAGAGACTCCCTTGGATCTGGACAATATAAATCAAGCTTATCTGCTGCCATTCGCCCTCAATGATGTCTCATTCGCGTACAACCCGTGGCTACCGGGACTCCCAGGGCCACGTATAGCTTTGAAACCTTTGTGAATGGAAGGACTTTGAACAGCATAAATCATGGGACATCAAAGATGACTTCCCAACGCGTTGAGTCAACGTATAGTGAGGAGAGGCGATCTCGCTTTATGCACTCCACTTACGGTCCCGTAGCAGTACAGCTGTCAAGTCGCTGCAAGTTTCCAGCTTGAGATGACAATTAAATGGCTTTAAATGGAGGATATAAGAGTTTGTCTAGTCTAAACCAACGGTTGGTCTCACCCAAGCCGGAAAAAACAGAATATACTGTAACTCACACTCCCCGTTTCCTGATCAGAACCGTGGCCGTCCGATCAGGCAGATTCTGCGTCTCAAACTCTAAACTCACCGGCCTGGTTTTTCCATCTGGAAACCGAATATCATATTCCATAAGCAGGTGGCAGAGAATAACTTTTAACTCCGCATCCGCAAACCATCGCCCTGGACAGGCATGCTTACCATACCCCCATGACATGTTGGTAAGATTGGCCGCCGTATATGCTTGCTGTCCTGCCTTCTCCGGTTGCGCATCTCGTATCTTATAGTAGCGAAAGCCATCAAACTTTTCGGGTTCATGGTAAAGGGTTGGATCTAGACCGACGGCATGAGCAGGAACGCCAATCTGGGTATTCGCCGGGACAGTGAAGCCATCGGAGAAAGTGTAGTCGCGGTGCATGAACCGCTCAAATGTGACTTCGGTTACCAGTCAGTGTTGGCCAACTTCTTAATAGCACTGAACTAGACACATACTTAGCAATAGTGGGTTAAAGCGCTGACTCTCTCGCATGAAGCTATCCAGCTTCTTCATTTTCAGTAGTGTTTTCTTGGACGGCGGACCTTCTGCAAGTGCATCCGCTATCTCCTGTCGAATCGGCTTCCAGTACTCCGGGTACGCACACAGATCATAAATGATGTGCGTCACAGCGATTGCGCTGGTGTGTATTGCCGCAAATGCCACGTGCAGATTAATGGCCGAGAGCTTGGCTTTCGACCGGCCTTCTGCATTGTCCATCATCCACTGCAGCAGATCGATCTCCTTTTTCCCAGTGCGCTCTCGCTCCTCGTACATGGGCACGACAAGTCTCTCTGCAAGGGCAAAGTGATCAAACACCTTCTTTAGCTCGGGGACGAAGTACTGCGCTATCGGACGAACAAAGGCGGGAAAATCTTTCAGACGCTGCGCCGCAAGGAAGCTGTCATTGGTAAAGGCAATCATGGTGTCTGTCCAGGGCTCATGCCGACTGAGATGCTTTCCCCCAAACATGCGGCTCGAGGCCCGTGCAACCGTCCGCGTGAGTACATCCATGATGCTTATTTCGACCCAATCGTTACTACAGTCCGGAATAAGATCAGTGAAAGAGGCTTTTACTTCGTCATCGACATCAGAAATGATGCGTGCTGAATTTAGTCAGCTTAAACTTTTGTAGGGCACAGGGGAACTTGCGCAGGTATTGGTTCAGCTGATCCTTGATGATGCGTGGGTGGAGAGTTTGGTCGGTTCCAATTGTCGTATAACCTCCAAGAAACATCTATTCGCGCTAATTTAGCTCCGTCCTAAAATTAGAGCCAACACAAATCTACCTCGACAAATGTGGCCGGGAAGTCTGCCTTTTCGTTGGGCTCATTTTTCAGCTCCTCGATATAATTCGATGGTAGCATGAGGCGTTCCCCCATAGGAGTGGGCACATAGAAGGGCTTTCCTTTGTTCTGGAAATACGTCAGCTTAGACACATGCACGCTCTCGCCCAGCTGATATCTGACCTGTTGGTAGCCCTCCAGTAACATTTTCTTGGAACCATGGCGAAAGCGGGCCCGCGCCTCGTTCAGGTCCGATAAAGGCGCTGCGCCACCAACGCCGGATATCGGAACATTTGAAAGGATCCTCTGGTGCTTAGAACGATATTGTCTCAGCAGCGCAATGCAAAGACCCAAAACGACTGTGAAGGAATATAGCCAAGTTGTAAGAGCAGATCGCAATGGCCAAGGCAAATTGGTCTTTCCGGGTAAATCCATCTTGCTGAACTTGAAAATTGCCTCTGGCATGGTGCAGGCTTGGGGCTACCTAGTGCACGGTATAAACAGCTGTTTCATCGTTGGAACCAGGTCTACACGACAGGTATCAATACATCGCTGCATCGGCCTTGCGCCAAGGCGCTAAGGGGTTCGGCCCGTTCCTGATTAGGAAAGCGCCGAGTTGTGTAGAGCTAGGGCCCATCAATTAAGCAACAAAAGCCACTCTTGCACGGGCCGCTGCCCTGCGTCCGTGTACCCACCCATTGTACTCAGGTCCCACGATCCGCTAGATCCAACTGTATCCAAGCCTTGTCAAGCGTCTCAATTTCCCCACATCGCCCCCACGCACCCCCCACGGGCCACGGTCAGCTGACCATGCTGTCCATCATTGTCGCCGCCATCAGTATTGTGAGCAAATGCATCCGAATTTGATAGCATTGATGATAGGAAAAAATCCCCTAACATTTGTAGCTGATTGCATATGTGCACGCAACCCTCATCTACAACCTCTGGTTCCATCCGCTTGCAAAATTTCCTGGGCCATGGCTCGCGCGGTCAACCCTGGTAGGTAGTTGAGTCCAAAAGCTGGCGTGGAAGACTTGCTGCAGATACTTATTCTCGCAGTTGTGGCGCATGTTTTTCTCCATGCGAGGCCGTTTCCACCGTGTTATTGAGCAGCAACATCAGAAATACGGTCCAGTTTTTAGAGTATCTCCCAACGAGCTATCGTTTGGCTCGGTTGGTTCCTGGAAGGCCATCTATGCCCCGCCGCCATCAGCACCGCCTCTTACCAAAACCGAGTTCTACACCATGTACGGATCGGGATTCAAAAGTCTCTGCATCGCCAGTGAGAGGGACCCCTCCAACCATAACCGGATGAAAAGAAGCCTCGCCGGTGGCTTTTCTAGCAAGGCATTATTCGAGCAGGAAGAGATTGTCCAACAGTGCGTTGATCAATTCGTGCAAAAGATTGGTGAGGCTGCAAAGGGTTCTGAACCGGTGGATATGAAGTCGTGGTACGAGATGGTTGCGTTTGATGTCCTCGGAGAAATGGCTTTTGGCGAGTCGTTCCACTGCGTCGACAGCGGTAAGATAACGGTTCATCACTCAAGAATTATATCCTAAGCCGAAAATTAGGAAAGCCGCACTTTTGGCAGCAAATGACTACCGAGCACCTATTCTTCATCACCTTACTTGACAATATGCGAAGATATCCACTCTTACGACAAATTGGCTCGACACTTCTCCCTTCGTTGACAACCTCAATTCGAGACAAGCATTCAGGATACAGCCGGAGTCAGGTTTCAAAGTAAGTGTATCTGCTTAACTGAGGCAAGTCACTGACGCGCTCAGACGCCTCGCCCACAAAGGCGCCCGCAAAGATATCTTAGCAAACGTCGTTGCTAAAGTGGAGACTGGCGAGGTTCCCCAAGAAGAATTGACGGCTCACGCCTCCACTCTCATGTAAGTGGAGGGAAAATTGTTTTTCTCCGATTAGACTAACTGTATACAAGACTTGCAGGAGGCGAAACTGTGGGAACATTCATGACAGCCGCAACCTACTGGCTTTGCAAGACGCCAAGCACACAACAAAAGCTCCGAAAGGAAATTCGTGACAGATATGAGAGGTATGAAGACATTGATGCCGCCTCTGCTATGAAGTTACCATATGTGCAAGCCGTGATCAATGAAGCGCTGCGGATCTATCCGCCAGCTTCTCAGGGGTTCCCGAGAACCAGTCCCGGCGCAATGATTGATGGATACTATGTTCCGAAAGGAGTGAGTAACCGCCGGAACATGGAATTAATCGTTGTACTGATAAGCCTACCAGACCGAGGTGTACACAAGCGCATGGACTGTCACGCACGACCCAAAAAACTTCGAGCGACCAAATGAGTTCATTCCTGAACGCTGGATCGATCCCGAAAACAAGGACATCAAGGAGGCCAGTCAGCCATTTTCTCTGGGTCCCCGAGTGTGCATAGGGCGCAAGTGAGTTCCCCCCGAATGCTATTTCTTGTTATCTTCTTCTGAAAATAGACTACTGATCAATCGTCCATGCTGCTAGTTTTGCTTATATGGAAATGTCTTCACTTTTAGCAAAGGTTTTCTACCGCTATGACATGGAACTCGTGGATCCGAATATGGATTTTGAAGGCCAAAGCCACATGCACGTCATGTGGTGGAAGCCTTCGTTGCCAATTCGGCTTACGGAGAGAATGGATTGATTTCCAGATTGCGGCCTGTCCGAATTACGAGGCTTACTGGATTGAATACATGGGCCGAGATGAGGACAATTAGCGGAGCTGACTATATGCGGATACCTGAATTGGAATGTGCCGATATATCCTTCAGTGCAGATAAAGCCTGTTTATATATAGTAAAAATGTATATGATGTATCGGGCAAACGTTTGTGTATCCATTCGTCTTCGTAATCTATCATGACGGCACTTACTATCTCTCAGTCTGACATACCAGATCTCCACGGGAAGGTAGCCCTTGTTACAGGTAAAATAAGAAATCGTCACGTTTCAGTGAATGCGTCCCTGGGCTTTTTGCTGATGTTCTTACGCCTTAGGTGGATCTTCCGGTATAGGACTTGCCGGAGCGAAGATCCTCGCCAATCGCGGCGCACAAGTACATATTTTGGACATCAACCCTCCGGAGAACTCCGAGAATTTGCTGCCGGCCATCACATATCACCAATGCAATGTAGGTTCATGGGTCGAACTCCGCGAGATCTTCAATCATGTTGGTAAAATCGACTTTGTGTTTGCCAACGCCGGGGTTTCGGAAGAGACGAACTATTTTGAGGACTCATTTGATCAAGATGGAATGCTGGAAGAGCCACGTTACGGCATTATGGGTGTTAACTTCTATGGCGTCCTTAACACGGTGAAACTCGCATATAGCTCCATGCAAAAGAACAGTATTGCAGGCAGTATCGTTATTACGACCAGTGCGACGGCGTATTCGCCCGAACACTCGTTGCCGGTTTACAGCGCTGCAAAGTTAGCGGTGAGTAGTGTTGTCAATCTCATGACTTACGAGACTTTATGCGCACGCTGTTAAAACATGAACTCCTCTAGCTCGTCGGCTTGATTAGAGCGCTCCGCGTAACCTTCATCCGCTCAAACATCACAATCAATGGCGTCGCTCCGGCTGCAACAATTACCAATCTCCTCCCTTCCCATCTTGCAGCTCCCATCGTAGCACAGGGCCTTCCAGTCAGCTCGGCCGATTTTGTTGGACTCGCCCTTGTCTACTCTGCGACTGCCACCGAATCCAGACGAGTTGAGTTGTACGGAAAGGACAAGGATGAAAGTTTGCAGCAGCCTGGACGATGGAATGGTCGTGTAATTCTGACGCTGGGTAACCGATACACGGAGCTGGAGGAGAATACCTCGGATCTGAGAGCAAGTTGGTTTGGCAAGGAAAACATGAGATTGACTCGGGCACAGCAAGCGGCCACTGATTTTCGCACGTAGTACAAAAGAGTCTCGGTGAGAAAGTAGCGTTGTGGAGAGCTGCATTTGTAGTCTAGCCAATTAAAGTATCGACCGAGCATACTTTTCAGCTTCCAATATAAAATTCCTGAGGTCGAGAGTACGAAACTGAGAAACTGCAGGAGATCTCACGCATAGTCGCACCTGCTCTAGATATGGCCAAAATCTTACAGGTATCCAGCAAGACACCGCTTCCGGACCCGAGCGGCTTCCAGCTGACACCAACGCTTCATGCTGCTCCCTATGACTCCATCCATCCGACCAATAACACCTTGCGGAAACCGTTCACCGTTGTTGTGCTGGGGGCAAGCAAGGGTATTGGGTTTCACATCGCCAAAGCGTATGCAATCGCCGAGGCTACGACGATCTTTCTGGTGTCACGAAGCCTATCATCCCTTGAATCCGCCGCCGGTGAGCTGAGGAGCATCAACAATTCTAGTGTCTTCCACCTCGTGGAAGCCAACACCTCGTCCTCAACCGAAATGGCTCGCCTCCGAGACAGCGTAATCGAAAAGTCACCCTCGGGGCGTCTTGATGTCGTGATCGTCAACGCAGCATACTATGGACCCATGACAACATCTGTGCTATCTGGCGACCCCAACGACTTTGCTCAAGTGATGTCGACCAACGTCCTTGGAGCTTATCACGCAGCGCACTACTTGATCCCACTTCTTCTCAGTACTAAAAATGGCGCAAAGAACTTCTTCACCATTTCTAGCCTGGGAGCTTGGATGGTGCAGGGCGAGGTTGCGCACACTGCAGCCTGTGTGAGCAAACTTACTCAAGCCCGTCTCGTCGAAATGATTTCCCATGAGTTCAAAGAGCAGGGCCTATTGGCTACTGCGATACACCCTGGGTTTGTAGCTACGGACATGAGCTCCGTGGTTGATAAGGAATGGCGAAAACGTATGCACCCCCTGGCATTGTTGCAAAATGGGAAGGTCGCTAATATACTACACTGGCCAGATCTTACAGATGATCCACTTTTATGTGGGTCTTTTTGCGTTTGGCTTTCGAATAATTCTGAAGAGTTGCAATGGCTGAGCGGCAGGTTCCTCAATGCGAAGTGGGATGCGATGGAGCTGTCTGACATGAGGGAGTCCATTACAGGAAAAGATATGCTTGTCGCACGCATGGTAGTATCATGATAGGATAATACATGTAGTTTCTTTCGAGTCCTAAGCTAAGTGATTTAAGACTCGGACCTTGGTTCCGGCTTTGGCGGCAGTATATGCATCTTGGGGTGTACTGGGGGGTCGCACGTCTGGAGGCAGCATATCGGGAGGTTAGTGTACTAATTACTAGTTGACTAACTTAATTGTATTGAAGGGAGGAGAGAGGTCCAATCTTCTGATTTGTAGAAACTAACAATTGAGCCGAACCTCCGATATGCCGATATGCGGCCTCCCGACGTGCGACCCCCCAGTACATCAAGCTTCAATGTTCCTTATGCTGATCTGGGCAATACTCTAATCTTCAATGCTGGCTTCTGCCATAGCGTATGCATCTTTGAGTCCCTGTGCCAATCGACATCCTTGTCAAGCAGCTGTAGGTCATAACTAAAATGCAGTTTTGCAAGGATGGTGCGCAATTCCATCCAGCCAAGACTATATCAGATAAGGATGTTAGCAAATCACGACATGGCATTTCCGTAATAATGCGGGCGGCGTACCTTCGGCCCAGACAGCCCCTCGTGCCCATCGAGAAAGGTTGGCTAGCGTCCAAAGCATCTTCGCTACTCTTTTCTAGCCATCTCTCTGGTTTGAACGCCAATGGATCTTCGAAGTTGGACGCACTCAAACAGGATGCGAGCGGGTTTGTTGATACTACCGTCTACAAATAATGAGTGCCGTTTCTGTGCATGTGAAAGTGGGGTTAGTGTGCTTACACCTTGTGGAAGGAAGTGCCCATCAACCGTATCGCCACCACGCGGGATCACTCGTGGCAGGGCAAACGGTAGAGGCGGGTACAGCCGCATCCCCTCTTGGCATACTGCCCAGAGATACTTCAGAGGTGCAGTGGAGGCCGCGTTGATTTCTGCGTACGACTTGAAGCTCCCTCTAATCTCGTCTTGGAGGGCTTGCAGTGTGTGTGGAAAATGAAGCAGATGATATGTGATGCAAGACAGTGCTGTAGCTGTGGTTTCACTCCCAGCAAGCACGAGGTCGGATGCGTGCGCCGCAATCTGAACATCGGAGATTTGAGCTTCTTGCTGATGCTCTAAGATTCGGGTGAGGAAGTCTTTACGGTCTGTTTTCTTGTTGATTCGTCTGCGAGTAGGTTAGTATTTACTTTCTTGTCGGCTCAGGGCTCCCCCTTACTTGGTGACTAAGTTGATAGAATAGTCTTCGTTGATTTTGGTATCCTTGATAATGTCCTGGATCTTGCCCGGGAATAGCGCAAGAACCATCTTTGCTAGCCAGGGGAATCGTTTAAAGCAATCGGCAAGCGCGCCCTGCATCATGGCCCCTTCAATGCGGGCAATCCAAGGATGTTTCTGCGCCGATTTAATGCCACTGAACGTTTCGCCAAATGCCAAATCGCCCTATATTCATTATTTAGTAAAAAGGTCCTTTCCATAATTTTTTGATGACGTGATTTACAATGATATCAAAAGTCGCCATGGTAAACCAGTCGACTATGTTCACTCCCGCAGCCCCCACGAGTCCGAGCTGTGTGATGAAGTCATCGACTACGCCTGAGATTAACGCTTCTTGTTCTGTGAGCGACCGCTGCGAAAATGCATGCGAGAGATCTCTGCGCATTTTCGAATGGCGGTTCACATCTCGCTCGCTAACTATCGACCCGCACTGGTCGGCAAAACTTCCCCCCTCGTAGAAATCGCTCTTGACGAAGGTCTGGTGGCCTTGACGGAAGTCGTAGATGTCTTTCCATGATTTTGCTGTGTTAAAGGACAATTCGTTTGGCGCTGTTCGCACGACGGGACCGTACTTGTTATGGAGCTCCAGCATGCGAAATGGCTGGCGCCCTCCGAGGAACCAGTAGCAATAGGAGACATTGCTGACTGCGGCGAGCTTGGGACCGGGAAATTTTGCGAGCGGGTGCCAGCACAGGTTGTAAACGACTTTGGAAGTGAAGTATGCAAGTATCTAGATCAATATTGTCAGTGGCCTGCCTCTGTGACGCATTGGAGAGTACGGAGCGCTGCACCAGTGCTGTGAATATTCCCACAAGATCGGCCCAGCCCAGCTGGTTGCTAAGGGTCGTAAGGAGCATAGTTCAATGTTGTTGAAAGCGACGGATACGACCAGCGGACGATAAGAACCAGCAGACCGGGTTAAAAAATAAGCCCGTTGCCAGCATTGAGACGGCCCTGAGTTTGGAATGAGCCGAATGCCAAACTTGGGTAGAGCCGAGGCTCGTAACGGCGGTGACAGCGTGAAAGTTAAGGCCTGGATGGCCGTGGATCCCACTTGGTAGCATGTTGATCAAAATGTTCGCACCTCGCGCAACCTATGAACGCAGGACAAAATTCGCATTGACTGCGGGAGTGTACGTATTCTTGCTGACTGCAGCCTTGGGGCCCCGCTATCGCTGATTATCGCTGATTAAACGTGCAGCCAGTAATGGGTGGGCGGAAGTATCAAGTAAGACGACGATAGCGGAAGAATAGATAGATAGATACATGTACATACATTGATCAAGTTACACTGTACTTCGGTGTTAAGGCGTAAAGATTGTATAAGTATATAAGGGACCCTGCAAGAGGTGCTTAGTAATGACTGCAGAGGTCCCTGGTTATTACCATTCTAGGACTCTTTGCATACAGACTAGGTGGCTGTGTGGGTGCGGGTAAATGCAGAGTGGCAACCTTTTGGAACCGAGCTGATGAAGCCCGTGACGACACGACACGGCACGTGATACCCCACGCTAACCCGAGGCGGGTCCCAGTTCGCGTAAGATAATACGGAGCCTCTGTTCCGCCGCCGCGCGGGATTAACAGCTACTAACCTACATAACCTACCACACCATATCATTGATATAGAAGGAAGGCTTCGCGGGATCAGCCACGAACAGCGCCTGCCTCTGAGTTTTGCGGCGTAGTCGCCAACTCTAGCTAGAATCATGTTCTCCACCCTTCGCTATGACAAGATCACGCAGGCCGTGGAGCTGTCAGAGCTAAGGCCGTCGCGCGGGGCCTGCACCCAGTGCCGTGCCAGAAAGGTCGGTACCAAGGCAGCCTTAGATGGTAACCTGGCGCGTCGTTAACATAGATAGCTACGATGCTCCGGACAGAAGACTGGGTGCGACCGATGTACTTCGAGGAAGGTCGCGTGCGAGTACCCCCAGCCCGCGAAGAGGAAAGGCCCACACCATCGCTCCAAACAGGCCAGCCAGGATCAAAATGAGAACCCCTCGATGATTCCCACTCCAGACGCTCAGAACCAGGCCAACAGCGGAACCCATTCTCTTCCTTCTCTAGAGTGGTCTGAGGCCGCCCCAGTGCTCGACCCCTTCAGTGCAAACTTTGATTTCGACGGCCCACACTGTTTGTTGGATCCAGAATTGGATATATATAAGATGCACGTCGACACTTTCAACATGGGCGACAATCTCGACATGTGTAAGTTTAGGGCTTTTTTACTTGTTCCCTTTTCATCACAAGCCAGGTTACTCACCCCTACATACGTAGTTGACTCTAGTCAATTCCTGAACCTGGAAAACGACTCGCTGGAATCCTCCAGTCTCGAAACAACCGGTACTGCTGGCAGCCCAAATAGCTCCAGCCCCACAACAGCGCCCGAGTCCGTCATTGTACCAGGCAGCGCCGACAAGAGCTCACCCGAACCCTCCAGGCCTACATCTTCCAGGGCAGCTTTCGCTTCTACAGTCGACTTCGCCGCCATCACTGCGCCAACATCCAGGCAATCAACAATCTCCGTTTCACCTCCCGCTGTCCAAGCATCTTGCCAGTGTCTGACAAATGTTTCTTGTCTCCTGGAAACATTGAGTATTGAGGCGGCGCGGCTCAATACGAGCCGTGTTGGAAGACTGCTTCACCTAGAGAAGCGCATTCTCAGTCAGTGCGACATGCTCCTTGGGTGCCCATCATGTAGCGGCTTGTCACACTACATTTCGCTTCTCATCATCCTTTGCCAGAACATGGCCAATTCGTTTGGCCAGATGCTAGCATTGTTGACAGATCAGTATCTTCGCCTTCAGGCACAACGAAATTCCACGAACACTCCCTACAGTCACAATGACATTAGTAACATTCTAGAGGACAAAGAGCAGCGCATATTTGTGCAGGATTACGATATGGATGTAGAGGAAGAGCCTTGCATATTTGGCGCACTGTCTCTGATCCAGTTGAAGAAGTTGCAAATACTTCTCGGGAGAATAAAACACACGGCTAGGGCGTGGAAGTGGGACTCGCACATTGCCGTGGTAGAGAGCACAGAACAACAAGTCAGTAAACAGATCACCATGTACGACAAGAACAACGGTTACGCGATCAAAGAGAGGACTATGACAGGTGCATAGATGGAAATAGAACAGGTCATATAGATGGTATCGTTGATGCTTAGTGGTGGAAGCTGGGAGGTGGGAGGTGGTTGGTTTTAGAACCAAGGGACGAAGGTGAGTTTACTACTAACGTCCTTACATAAGCTTTAGTACGTGAGCACTTAGTTACCTGCGTGTACGCCTCCGCTGAAGACGTTTTTGTAATTTTTCTACTGTGTCGATACTGCTGGTACTTCGATTACTATAGCGACGACGTTTACACTTTTCATAGATGGTAGAAATAGAGTACCCGTTAAATAGACTGACTACCTATGTACTTCTGGTTCAATATGTTGTGACCGTCGCCCTGAATTGTAAAGTTGATGCCTTGGAGGTAACAGAAAGGCAATTGTATGGAAGGACTAGTTATAATCCCTACTTGCTTACGAAGCATTCGCACATGAAGTCTGTTTATGGTTACAGCCGATGTCAGATGCAGCCTGAGCAGTTGGTAGTTAATTGATCCTGAAACTCGGATCCCGGTACTCCTTTAGGAAACCTGCGATTCCCAACGGACCGTACCGCTACACACCGCTTATCCACCCCGAGATAACGACTATCAGATAGACAGCTCCGCATTGTATCCACACTAGCCTCGTTCGGCGAGCTCATTGCAAGCCGGTGAATCCTCCAAGCTTGGCCTAATGAGGATAAGAGCCGCAAACCATGTTAAGGTATCAAAGGTATCAATATGCATTATCTGGCTGATTTAAAAACCTCTTCTTCAAACGAGAAGTGGCTCACACCCCACCAAGTTAGCACACAGTAGTGTAATCACTTCCTATATTGACATCATGCCTTCTGCTACGACAACTCTCACCAACAGCCATGCCGTGCACACCAACGGGTTCTCCAAGTCTACCCCAGAAGTTTTCGGTCAGCTCAAGAAGGACGTGATTGACGAAATCAAATCCCGGCTCCGCATACAAATCCAAGACGAGGTGAGAGCCAGCCTCGGTAGCCAGTACCAGGACGCCATTGTCAGCGAAATCAAAGAGAGTCTACGGGACGGCATCTTGACACAGCTAAAGCAAGAGCTTCAACTCCAACCCCAACCACAGCAGCATTCGAACTCTCCGACGGCACCTGCGCTGAACGACCCTCCTCCAAGCATCTTCACGGCACAATGCCACCCCCTCGTCGAAGAGGCGACGAGAGATGTAGATGGATACTATCTCCGCCACTGGCCGTTCCCCGATGAGAAGGCTCGGAAGAAGTTTGTTGCCGCAGGCTTTTCCAGGGTCACATCTTTGTATTTTCCTAAGGCGCTTAATGATCGCATTCACCACGCGTGCTCGCTACTTACGATACTTTTTCTCATCGATGGTTAGTCCTCCATCCATCCCCCGTGGCACTCGCGAAGCTCTCAAGCTCTCTGCACCCGAGAAACTACCTACTGACTCCTTCCACAGACCAACTCGAAGACATGTCCCTAGCCGACGGCAAAGCCTACAACGATAGCCTCATGCCCCTATGCCGCGGCGATGTCCTCCCGGACCGATCCGTCCCCGTCCAATGGATGATGTACGACCTATGGGAAGACATGCGCAAATGCGACAAGGCGCTCGCCATCTCCGTCGAAGAGCCTGTCTTCGAATTTATGCGCGCGCAGACTGCAAAAGAGCGCCTGCAAGTCCGCGGCCTTGGGAACTATCTCGAGTATCGCCAGGCAGATGTTGGTCAAGGGTACGTCACGTCTCATTTTTTTGTTTTGTTTTCCCTTGCTCCGTTCATAGATGCAGGTAGTAATACTGTGTTTGGATATAGACTTCTTGCTGCCCTCGGGCGCTACTCAATGGGTCTCCATCTTACGGAAGCGGAGCTCGAGAGCCTCAAGCCTGTTGATCGAAATACTGGCCGACACATTGCGATTATTAACGATATCTACTCGTATGAGAAGGAACTTGTCTCGTCCAAAACCGGACACATCGAAGGAAGTTTCCTCTGCTCGGCCGTACCTATTTTTGCAGACGAAACAAATGTCAGTATCCCCGCAGCGAAAAATGTTCTTTATTGCCTTGCGCGGGAATGGGAAGTCGTGCATCGAATGATGGTTGAGGAAAGGGAGGCTGCTGGGTGCAGTGAGACCATCAGTAGGTATATGGAGGGACTTGAGTACCATATGAGCGGGAATGAGCGCTGGAGTCAGTCGACGTTGAGGTATAGCCAGGTGTAATTTCTTTTTGGACTAAGACGCAAGAGCGAGCGTTCAATAGAAATAGACTCCTAGCTACACAACGTCTAATAGAGTTCAATTATATCCTACTACATGCAGCTCTCTGTTCTAAGAGCAAATTTTAGATAGAGTTAGGCTAGCGCAGTTGAGGCGGCTGCAACCCGATATCAATTCCCTGCCCTGTTACAAATGCCTCCTCCCTGTCACGCTCCTTACCACAAATCTCATCCCAACTAGACCCCACACTCTGGTCATCCACCTTCATCCACCGGTCTGCGACATCCAATCCCCTCCGCTCCCCCATCACCGTCCCCAAATTCTCACTCCCCTCTCCGCCATTTCCTATTCGTAGTAGTTCCCCCAGCGCGCGGCTATCCCGGATAGCGGCCAGATCGCGGAGGATAAGCAGAGGGGACGCGTTGTCCAGCGAGCCATCAAGGTCATTCCACGGCCTCGTGGCGAGGTTCATGATGACTCTAAGCTTGTCCTCATGGTGGAATCTGCCGCGCGGCAGGTGTACGGCGACGCTGCGCCGGTCGAGCCCCGTCGGCTGCGGGATCTTCAAGACTTCGAGCGCCGCGCGCGTGCCTGTAGTGCCCTGCCGGGACCAGGCGCCGAGTGTGATGCGGGAGTCGGTGTGACTGACGGTTATGCCGCGGCTGGCGCTGGATGATACCTGGCCGGCGGAGGCAAGGGCTTGCGATGTGGATACGAGTTGTGTGTGTGTAGGTATGGTGTTAGGGGATTGTTGGACCTTGCCGACGGTCGTTTGCAGACTGATTGGTATGTTCGCGGCCGAGGGCGGACTAGCGTATTGCAGGAGCATGGATCCTACCGGTCGAATGACAGGCGACCTCGTCCACATCCAGTGTGATGACAAGCTTGTATATCTGTTCCGGGTTGTCGTCAACGGTCCAGATTTCATATCGAGCACACCAGTCACTGCACAGCTCTCGCAGCTCTTTCCGGGTCGTTGGGATGATGCGTTGTTTGAAAGCTGCTTCATACTTTCTAGAAAGGTTAGCGGCGTACAAAAGACGGATCCATCAACGTACCTTGACGGCCATACGCTTAGAACAGCAGCCAAATCACCGCTCTCGTTCGTTGAAGAAATCTTGCACAAACATGTGTTGCAGGTGGCTTTAGCAGTATCATCGTCGGCGGTGGCTCGCACAATGCTCCTCGGCTGCGTGGCGCTGGATTTGAGAAGAAATTTGGAATTCATAAAGGCTGACGCCTCGTCCCAAATGCAACCAGGTTCTTTCCAGAGATGCCTCCCCCAGAACCTTTCAAGCTTTTGGAGATCTTGTGACAGCTCTAGAGATAGCTTCAGAATCGAGGTGTCAAATCCATTCGGAGGCTGCCGCTGTTGCAGAAGCTTAGATACCCATTCAGCAAGCGTCTGGGCCTCGAGCTTGTACTTTGTCCTGTATGCCTCCTCGATCCACGCGCTGATCGCCGCAGGGTTGCAAAGAAAAGCGTCCAGATCCTTCATCAGCTGACGAGCAACTTCTAGGTGATGGCGATCCGTGGCTTCGCGCAACTTCTTGATATCCGCCTTTGCTAGATGCTTAATCCATGACCGGGTTGCATAGCGGACAAAAGGCTTCGTATTCTCCAGTGCCGAAGGTTTATCAAGGTTGGTCCGTGGTGGCGTTTCGCGACAGAATGGCGTACCCGGTGCGCAGTTTCTCAATAGAGCAACGCAAAGCTGTGCTATCTGGAGATGTGACAAAGTTTCAGAAGCAAAAAGAAACGCTCTCCCTGGGGAAGACAGACTCGGTAGCGTTGCAGCGGTTGAGTTTTCCACGAAGTAGTGTCTTGCGGACAGGTGGATGAATTGAAACGAGGATATATTTTGTCCATGGATCGGACTATAGAGTTGAACAGGCTCTATAATCCCTCCACAGATGGTAATGACCGTTTCGTCAAAGTTCTGCACTCGGTCCTCCTTGCTCAAGGAGAATATGCCGTCCGCGACTTTCAGGGCCACCTCAAGGTCATCCGAAGTAAGATCATGTGTTGCAAAGGCAAGCATCATGATCATTCGCTTTGCCATTGATCCCTCAATGTCGCTTTGTTCGAAAATTGCCGTTGCTAGACGATCATACATCTCATCAATGCCTTTGGGGTCCGATGTTGAGGTGACTGCTTCGAGCCGTTGATTCGGCGAGAGAGCTTGGATACTCAAGTAAGTGACCATGAGATGTGCCCATAGGATCATGCCGTCTGCGCGCTTGACTAGCCGTTTGATAGCTGTACCTTTGTCATAGCTTTGAGGGAAAAGCTTCTTTGCCTCCAGTCGAAGCAGCTCCCCGTCCAAAAGGAGCTCCACGTCATTCGAAGATTCCCTTTCAATCATTATGTTCTTGAATCTCGGCCCATCGTCACTGTAGAGCGCTTTGAGATTAGGGCGGCTAAAGAGGAGTATTTTGATGCCGGTACGCTTGGACAGTCGTCTCATGTCAGCCAAAAGCTCGTCTGAATCAATGCACTCGTCCACAGCGTCGAGGACAATGCGGCCCTCTTTCATCACCAAGCCAGCGCACATCACGAGAAGTTCTAGAGCGGTGTCTTCGGTAGGGCGATTGAATTGCCCACTATCGTTTTCTTGCATCGCGAATGACAACTTCTCCATTATACCTTCGTCGTCATTGCAGGGGTCATACTTATGATTTTGCAAGATTCGTGTCAGCAGGGCACAGTACGCATCCAGTCGCGATTCGAGAGTGCCGGAGCCCGCCCTGAAGAAGAAGTACAGAACTTCACGTTCGCCATCGGACCGCTTTGAGAGATTATCAATAGTCGCGGCTGCGAGGACAGTCTTGCCGTAACCGGGATTGCCTATTTGGGTGTCGGTTTCGAGTATTGCAGCGAGGATGTAACAAGCGTACTCACCTTTGACCAAAAGCACTGTGTCCACCTCCGAAACATTCACGCCGGTGGCATTAACATCGAGGTTCATCTCATCCCACTCCTTAAAGGTCGCATTTTTCGCTAGCCATTCACTGGTACCTGGAGCACGCAGCTTCAGGGCTCGTTGAAAGTCTCTAGAGAAGTCCGGAGGTCTGAGCTAAACCTGGATTTCACGAACCGCTTTGACTGTGTCACAAGTTAGACTTTTAGTTTAAATAGGAAACGGGTAAGAATACCGTAGTCTAGCTTTTCCTTCTTCATTCGTTCGTTGAGTACCTCCAAGGCTTTCTCGGTCCGTGCAATCCCGGCTGTGGCGTTGGCTAATTGAGCATCCCACTGTTTGTCCCGTGCTGTCTTGTACTCGAGCTGCATTACATTCAGTTCTTGTTGAACGATTTCTGCATTTAATGTGATACAGTCGACAATCTCTCGATACCTGACTTCGAACGGCTTCCACATAGTTTTTATAACAGCTGCTGAAGTGGAGACGCGAGCTGTCCGCATTGTCAGTAAAAGTTCCAAGATGGGCTCCAAATTGACTTAGACACTCTAACAGCTCATTGAGATACCTCCTGATTGGTTTCCCTTCTAACGGTGTCTATGCACTCTGTACATGACCGGAAGTAGATGTACTAGGAAACTCACAACCATCCTCTTTCATAAAGATCCGAGTAACGGATCTCAAGAACTGGAAAAGATCCAGATATATCTGTGCAAGGGCGCTTTCGAGCTTCTTTAAATCTTCATCTACGGGGTTGGAAGCTGTTAAGCTGCTCTTGAGCTTCGCTAGTGACAAGTTGGAGCCGTCGCTGTCTAAGAATATATATAAAAGATAATTTTTAGTTTTTACTTAGTATAGTTTTTTAGATTAAAGATAGTAAGAACTACTATATTAATAATAGGACTATAATTGTTCTTATACGTATATCTTATAACTTAGTAATCTACTTAGCGCTTTATAAATACTAAAATTATAATAAAGTTAAGGGTGAATTTTAGAATATATATATAAAAATATATAATAAAGATATACTATCTAGGAAACAACTAGTACTAGCAGATAAGATTAGATTTACTTTTAAAAACATAGCTAAGTTAAATAAAAGTATATACGTTAATTAAGTATATCCTTTTACTATTAAGAAAATAGAAGTTTATATCTATAATTATAGAGACGTAGATAACGATAGTTTTCGCAAGTTATTAAAATTATACCTATATGCCTACTAAGCGTTGTTGTACTAAGACGTGCCTAAACTATACTAGATATAAAATACACTATCTTTTTAAAGGCCTGTATATCTTTAAACAGAGTTAGTTGTGCTACGTATAAGTTTAAACTACTATTAGCTTAAACTATCTATTTTCTCTTGAAATGGTTCCTAAAGAATTATTTTAGCGCCTACAGCTGCATACCACGTGCATATAGCTGATAGTACGCGACTATAACTGTGACATCTTCTCTCGTTACTATAAATAGAGTTGGCCAGAGTAACGGTGACAAGCAGGTTATAAAATCGACCTCTCTGATGCGAGTTGCCCTGAGCCCACAAGTTTATAAGTGTTATTTGGGGTGGAATATTCGGGCTAAAAAAAAGGGAGGAACTTGTTCTTGGGAAGTTTGACCGATGCAAAGATACGCACTTTGCTCACAACATTGTTCAACGATGATGGAAGACTAGCTCGAGAAATAAGTGTTAATTGATCGCAATGGTATTCATACATACGGAGCTATATAAAAAAGCCGTCTGGTTTATGATTGGATGTCTCGAAAGGCATGAACCATTTCAGCTCAAACCCAAGACATGTGTATGAGAACAGAAACAGAATGGTTATCAAGCTACTGACCAGGACTTGGATCGTTTATGGAGACTTGGACTTCACCTGCTTTTGTTTGCGTTCAAACGAAGTTGCTCCGGCCAACTCTGCCTTGTACCAACCGAACGTGTTGGCCAGCGTTGCCGCTGGGCCGATGAAGCAGGTACTGAGCAATATGATTGCACAAGCGCGGGGAATTGAGACATCAGTGGCTTTGATCCGCCTGAGTTCCCATGCCGAGTATAGGCACCATGAAGTCGTGACAGCACTTAAGGATGCGAGCGCCCTCAGAGCCGGTAGAGACAGAAGTCCGAAGCTAACGTCAAGAATAGCGGCACCATATCTGATGCTCAAGCTTATATGCATGAGGGAAGCAGCCACCGCGATCACGGTCTGGAATCGATACTGATAGGGCTGATCGATATTGCTGAACACGGCATCCACTCCCTGCGGTACGCTCGACACAGCCTTGAGTGCTATACCGCCAACATATGCGGCCACAGGAAGCGCGCAGTGAGCGATACCCCACGCACCGTCTGCTGACCCCGGGAGGAAACCGAGTGTGCGAGCCGCAGGGTCCCAATAAACTAGCAGCAACGCAGGCATTAATGCTTTTGCGGTGCCGACGTCGGTCATAGTCTGCGGCGTATAGTAGTGACCAACGGACTGGCTTGCTAGGGCGTGCAAACAGAAGTAAAGCGGCACTGTCTTTTCCCAGCCCCAATAGTTCGAGGCGAGTATCCACACTAAAGCGCTGGTTAACGGGGAGATGAGAAAAGAGGCCTTGTAAGATTCCACCACCCAGACTCCACTGACAGAAATGGCAATGAAGGCTAGGTATGACTCGACAACGCCAGATAGCTTCGCAGATTCGTCCATGGCGAGTCTTTCAATTTCAGCCCCAAAGAAGCGAGACATCATGTACGGTGATAGTGCTGACAGGATGAAAGTTCCTGCCCAGAATGAGGTTGCCAGATTTGATCGCGGACTTATAGTTGCCTTCATATCTTGAGAGAAAGCTACCATGGCTTGCTTGGGAGGCGGCAAATGTTTGAGGTGGCGAGCCGGGATAAATGAACACGCCAGTTGTGGTAGAAAAGCGACGACAAACGGCAGTCGTGGCACGACGTAGAGCGACATAAACTTCATGACGGGGTTATCCAGAGACTCCATGCGCTGGACGAGGTTGGCGTCTTCCTGCAGTGCTTTTCCCCGCACGAACCTCTCCCTCTGGAACTCTTCCAGGGCCTGCTCCAGGGCATATGGCTCATGGATAGCATTAGTTGCGCGCAGATTCCACAGTATGTCGGCCAAGAAGGCGCTCTCTTCAATGGCCGAGTTCGCGCCCTGGCCGGCCACCGGATGCAATTTGCGGAAAGTATCTCCGATTAGGATGATATTCTTGTAAAAGCACTTTTTTAAAACAAAATCCTGTAGCGGGATGATGAATGAGTAGGTAGACATTTTGCTTAGGCTTCCCAGAGTCAGGCTTTCGCCAATGCGATCGTCGGCGTACCGATCCAGCAACTGTTGTTTGGCCTCGGAGGACAGCTTGGGAATGATGCCTGACTTGGTCGTCTCATTTTTGGCGCAGAGCCACCAGTAGAACTCGCGGGAGCCCTTGCGTCCTTCTTGAAAGAAGTACGATCGATGATGGTTGTACGCGCGTGCGGATCCTCCCTCTGGCAGGCCGGGATCGTGCGCAACGCCAATTACAGCTGTATAGAAAGACATGATTCCCGTTTTGTCCTCCTTGGGAATGTATCCAGGCCTCTCGGTGTCAGCCATCTTCCACAGCTGTTCCCTGACGGTACTACGAACGCCGTCAGCTCCAACGACTATGTCCCCTGTAAACACAGAGCCATCTTTGGTTTCGGCGCGGGCCCGCTGGCCTACAGCGCCAGTTTTTATCCCGACTACCTCCTGCCGCAAGTGAATGCAGCTCTTCCGTTGAATTTTAGCGAGCAGTATTCTGAGGCAGTCGTGGCGCGAGAGGAAATGGATTTTGTATCCAAAGCTAGTTCGGATTGTCAGCAGCGTACCGCGGATATTGCGGATGAGAGTAACACACAGCTTTAAAAGCCAATCTCCCATATTTGGGTTGAAGATGACGGTTTGTCCCTCCGGAGAGAGCGCGGTGCCGGCGTCGACGGGCGAACTATAGTCACACATTTCGTCCCAGACACGCATCTGATCTAATATGCGCGCGCCATTAGGTGTGATTCCAACACCTGCGCCCAGTTTTGGGGCTATCTCTGCGTGCTTTTCTAGTAACTCATAATCGAACCCGTAGGCCTCCAGAATTATGGCCAAAGAGAGACCGGCAATGCCGCCGCCGATGATCAAAACTTTAAATTGAGTTGCCATTGATCACTGATGCTCGCTCACTCAACTCTGGGGCACAGCCAATATTGAAGCCATATCAATGATTTACACACTGTGGACGATTGCATGGGTAGTATCAATGAAGTCATCATGTCACCTGATTCGTAACATCTCCACCCCGGTCATGTATCGAACTGCCAAAATGGGTAAACTTGCCATAGTTGGCAAAGCCAACAGTGGCGTCCAGGTACCCGCTTACCCCTGCTCTGAGTGTGGCTTACCACATGTTCCAACTTGGTCGTGCGCTAGATTGGAGAATCTGATGAAATCGATACCTGTACGCAATTATCACTGGGTTCCCCAGGCCGTCACATGCTCACGCGAAGACTTGGTTATAGTACACCACATACAGTTGACAATCTACCATTAACATGATATGGCGCTATGTTGGGACCAGGGTGGAAGGAAAGACGATACGTAGATATTCATATTTAGATATCAAGCTACCAGAACTTTCCGATCGTTAGGGCATTGAAAATGATGGAAATCAAAAGCGTCGTCTTTGACATGACCGTTCTTTCTTGATTTCCAGCAGCTCTCCACTAAATCAGTGAGGCCGCACACGTCGGTGGGTGTAGTAACCTGCGACAAAGAAAGCAGTTGCCGGAGGTGGCCGTACTTTTCTTCCTCGACGACACATCCAACAACAAAAATTGGCCAACCCAGCGCACCGAAAAGATTTACATCTTCAACGTACGCCAAAAACATGAGAGCACGTTCTACCTCCCGTTTGATTTCTGGTAGCTGCGGGTAGGCGCCGGACACAATCACTTCCAGTAGGATAGAGACGGCACATGCGAAAATGTGCGTCACGACAAAAATTTCGTACTTGGATGTTTGTTCGGTCCGCAAATGCATTTCCTTGTGCATCTCGAGGTTTCTGGCGTTGTTTGAGATTCCGCGCTCTAGGTCATTCTTGATCACATTTGCCTTGGAAGTCAGTTCCCAGAGACTGAGCAAGCCCGCCAGTCGAGCGCTTTTCTTCCAATCACGCAGTAAATAGATTTTGATGAGAAGGACAAATACCCAGTTCTCGCAGCCGGAGACAACCTCCATCATAATCTCGGGGTTACTAGACTCGATGAGTTTGCGATAATCCTCGAGTTGTGGCGATGCCCTTTCTTGGGTAATCGCGGAGAGAATGTGAAATCTCATGATGGAAGTGACGAAGAAATTCCTCGAGCACTCCTCGGGAGCCTTGAGGAGCGTAGGGTGGTTTGCGGCTGATTCCTGGGCGAGCCAGGGAGCAATCAGCTCAATGCCCGTTTTCAGGTAGTCGTTCCAGCAAATTTTGTCCGCGTGGAAAAGCTGCTCAGCTGCGTAAGCTCTCAGAACGGGAAGATAAAACAAAAGCTTGAGTGAGCCTCGGAGAACCTACACTAGAATAGATAAAAGAGTTAACGCAGCCCAGAATCGCAAGTTCATCCGCCGGCTTTTCAGAATTGATAGTGCACCGTAACTCCTCCATCGCTTTTTCATGTCTTTCTACAGTCTTTTCGCATATCGGGTCAGGTTGTTGTAGATCTCCTGTTCTCCTACTGTTAATGTGCGAGCTGCTTAGCGCCAGCACGGCCAGATACAGTGGCTTGGACTTGGACATGAGCCAGATGAGATGTCCCTGACTGAAGCCCCCCGCAGCCGACGGACAAAAGCGGAACTGCCAGCGAAACGTATTGTCTATATAGTGGGCCAAGAGTACGGCATCCTCCACACCAGTAATTGGTAGCATTGGTGTACATGTGTCTTTGCTTGGTTCAGAAATGAGTTGTACGTCCTCGGTAGAGGGACGAGCAATATCTGTAAATCCAAAGCTGGCATTGGAAAACAAATTCATCCCCTCCAGAGTCGACTGGAATCCCTCATCGAAGTTGCTGTGATTGTAAGGAGGGAAAGGATCGATCTCAAGTTGCGGTACAGAGAAAGTATCGTCAAAGACCTGAGTAGCAGAAACAACAGTCTCGTGACTCGAAGCAGGAAAGCTCAATGTGTTTGGTAATCCGGTGTTACTGTCCAGGATTGACTTGGTTCCGCATGGCTTGGGCGATGGTTTTGAGACATCGCGCTGGTCTCGCATCAGGCTCATGCGTCGGTTCTTCATTGCCTGGGCCACCTTTTGCTTCATATTGGCCGCCTGTGCTCTCTGCCGAACACCTCGATCCATCCACTGGGGTTTCTCTCCGAAGCCGTAGCATTCGAGTCCCACACACACACATTCCGTACACATGGGTCTTTTCTCATCGCACTTTTTTTTCCTCAGTCGACACGACCAACACCCATTTTGACTGCGGGTCTCAGTGGCCATTGGAAGTTAGTCTTGAATGTCGACAGGGCGGTGATCATTCACACACCCCTTGATTAGACAGTGATAAACTCAGCCGACGAAGATTATTGAAGAAGTAGAAAGATGATACCCTTGGAAGATAACTGTGGAAGAGGCTGCGCCCTCCGCGTATCGATACGAGTTCGAGACCAAACATGGTACTTATGAGTCACGTGATGTCAGGGTATTCGACAACATTGAACACCAGCCAATACTGAAAACTTGGAACCCAAGTCACGTTTGGAAAAACCGAATTTTGGATTAAAAGACCAACAAACGGATCTGGTCTGCAGAAAGGAAGGGCAATCCTATTGTCCTCTTCTGGCATCTTGAAGGATGTTGTTCGTAGTCCAATGTTTAGTCACATCATCGGTTGATTTTATTAGCTGCGATAATAATTACTTTCTAACTAAGTATTTTAGCACTTAGTTAAAAGTTATTTTTATTATTTATATAATATAGGCACTTCTATTACCTAGTATAGTTACTATTATACTAGGTAACACCTCCTCTATTAGTTAATACTTCTTATTTATATATATAATATATAGGACTTATTATACCTACTTTTCTAATCTATTACTATTAATTATTACCTCTATAAAAGATGCTCTTAGCTAGCTATTTAGTTAGTTTATATAGTGCCTTATAAGTACTACCTACTAATAGATATTTAATAACTTTATACTTTTCTTTTTAGTTATTTATATCTAGGCCTATAGGTATACTACTAGTATATTATTAATATTAAGAGTAATTCTAAATACTAATTTTAGCTTTTTAGAAAGTATAGAGTAGACTTTATAACTTATAGTTAACTTACTATAGTTACCTATATATAGAAGATAATTAAGGATCTTTTTAATAGTAATAGTTATTATTACTTTAAGTATAGTAGTTAGTAATAAAAATAATTAGTTATAGTTCTAAATAGTAATACTAATAGATGTATAGGTAGGCTGGTAAATGGGTAGGGGTTGGGTTGGGGTTGGGGTCTTACATAAGCTGACCCAACCCCAACCCAACCCCAACCCAATTTTTTCGCGCTAGTAATGGGTAGGGGTTGGGTTAGGGTATAAAAAAATTGGGTTGGGGTTGGGTCATAAAATCTGGGTACCCTTGGGTCTTACTAATTGTAATATATAATATATAATAAATTACTTAATTAAGAAGTAATAGTAATAAATAAGCGTGATAAATACTTTCTTTTTATATATATATTTTATAAATTACAATATTTAATACAGCTTAGTAAGCTAAT
>KZ805425.1:0-24077 GCA_003073855.1 Periconia macrospinosa
GGAGCAGCGGGCAGGGGGGGCAGGACAGGCGGCGGCGGTGACAGCAGGGTCAGGGTGGGCATGCATCTGGCAGACGGGGGGGCACTGGGGGGGACATGGCCGGCGGCCAGGGTTCAGGGATCCAAAGACGTGGCAGCAGGAGTCAAGCAGGCAGGGAAGGGGGTGCTTTGGGGAGACGCAGAGCCTGGAGACGGCCTGGATGGATGGCATTGGCAATGAAGACGTCGCCAGGTCCAGGTAGGTGCTGTGCGTGCGTGCGTCGTGCGTGAGTGCGTGAGTGCGTGCGTGCTGCTGCTGCAAATCCTCGTTGTTGTTTCTGCATGCCTCTGCATGGGGTTAACAGTTGTACACTCACTCTGTACTGTACTGTACTGATACACGCCTGTTCATCATCATCATCATCATCATCGTCACTTACCCACTCACCCACTCCATCATCATCAGCATCCATCTCCGCTGGCACTGCATACACAAGTTAGCAAGTATGTAGTTGGATATAACGTTACCTCTTGGACAGAGTTTCTTGCCGCTGCACTATGCACTCTTCGCACACCTTCGTCCATGCCACCCCGCTAGCGTACCAACAAACACCACCACCCTCTTTTCTTTTCTCCCGACTTCCTTCACCTCCATTGAGCCTCATCGGACCCGCGCGCGAACCCTCACAAAACAAACTGAATCCATCCCTCAAATACAATTCCCTGGCTGACCAAATCATGTCCACATCCATTCCTCCATGCATATCCCGCTGCATACCCATATGTACTCTGCTGTACTCGACCCTATATGCATGCACACAAACGTACAGCTAGGTATGGTCCATCGCTATGCACGCCCTTTTTTTTCTTTCCTTCTCTCTCTCTCCATCTCTTTCCCTTTCCGACTCGAATCCCCTTTCCCTTTCCTCGCACCGGCATGCGGATCGTCGCCGTCGTCGTCATAGTCGTCAAGCCTGGCCCTTCTCCGGACCCGCCGCCCATCAACATGAGCCCATTTTCCTTCTTCCTATTCCTTCTTTCTTGTATACGGACCGTTTGCCCATCAAAACGACCGCGTACTAGCTATTAGCATGTTCCTAGTACCTAGCCACAATGCTCGCTGTTTTGCCCCTTAGTCGTGTCCGCTGCCCGCCCACTAGTCTAGCTAGCTCTCACCTGCTGCTACTGTGTATAGTCTACTACACTAGACTAGCACAATGCCCCCGAGGTCTTGGCTGCGCGCGGAAACGGGAGCTTCCTCGCGGGACCGGTGCGCCCCTTCTACTAGTACTCTCCTTCTTTTCGTCCTCAAAGGCCTGGAGCTGTTCTGCTTACTTTTTGACCTCCTGAAATACCATCATCCCCTTAATCTGCCCCTCGCCGGTCCCTCATGTTGTGATTCCATAGTAGCCACTAGGTAGCACTGATCCTCGGCGTGATATGCACGTTATTCGCTTCATTGCCAACCCCCAACACACACGGTGACGCACCCCATCATTGGCTTCTGTTGCGCCGCATCGTGAACCCCCCCTCATTCGCTGCCCCCCGCCACCACCGCCACGCCATGCTCTCTCTCAAATGTCCCTCCCGCCTCTCTGCCGAACTGCGCAATTCAACATGCCGCGAAGGGAATGGACGACGTGATGGGTGACATGTCTCCGCGTCGCACCCACTCTCTTTTCCCATCCGCGTCTCCAATCCCGTGGGCTACTGCGCTCTTGTTCCCACTCCCCCCCAAAAAAAAAAACCAACAAGATTCGCTTCCAAACCGGTCATCGTGGCCCGAGACAGCACAAAAAGGATCAAAAAGAAGCTTGCCTTGCTTGGCTCTGTTGTCTGCTCCTCGAAGCGTGCTAGCCTCCCCGTACACAGCAGCTGCAGCGCCACCCCGTGATGTGGATAGGTGGGACCGCCGCCGCTCCATGTGCCCTCGACGTCCGTCAGCCAGCCGAGCCTGTCGGTGTTCCAGACAAGCGTTATTTGTGCATTTCCCATTGCTTTCTCCTGGTCGCGGTTTTTATTTTTCACTTCGTCGATAGTTCCCAGCCAATCAAACCCAAACCCATGGTGGTGGCCGAATAAATGCCCGATACAGGCCAGCATCATGAGTGGGTCGTGTCTGTCGCCCAAGCCGGAAGGGCTGCATCTTGCATCTGGCATCCTTCTGCGCTGCTGCTTCCAGCCATGGTCCAATTCTTATCAACTCAACTGGGGACCATATCATGGACGACGTGGGGGATGATGCAACCCCATGGAGTGACATACGACCAACAAAGACATTGCGAGTTGATCATGGCTGCGAGAAAGCATGGAATTGGGTGATTGGATCGTCAGGGCTGACATGGGCATCGAACCACGGTCTATGGATTGCAATAGAGAGGGGAGTCCGATGAACAGGACAAAGCATGGTCATGTCGCAAGCCCGCACCCTCCTCCTTGCGACTGCGACAGCTAGTGATTGTGACGGACGGTGATGAAAAGGAAAAACTTTTCTCCACTCCCAAGCTGGGCCGGAAAGAGATGCCTTTGTTGGGCTTGTTTTCCGCCTTGTTGTATGCATGTGGATCTTGGAAGAAATTGGAACAAATGACTTTTTTTTTTCTCGACATCTTGCGTGGTACAAAAGGAAGACGTAACATGCCGGAAAAACTGTGTCTTTTGGTGCATGCTTCGTTCCTCATGCTGCATCAGGGAGGGAGCGACCGGAGGGTCTGTTGACAAGTGGAAGATCAGAGCTGCTTGCATGCATCCTGATTTTCCTTTATCCCCTTTCTGCTTTACGCTCGCCGCCGCGTTCCCGCACCCGCGAAAGTGAGTGCAATGCGTGCTCAGGATGTGCAGCAGAGGTTAAAAGGTCACTGCTGATGACGACAGCTTGTCACTCTTCACACATTGCCTCCTTCAGACTTTTGCGGTGACATGAACGGTGGACAAAAGTCAATCTCATCTTGCATCCATCGGACCCGCCTCCGGGGTATGAGATGGCTCCATCAACAGAGATAGGCAAAGGCTTGGTTGAGCAGCCGATACGGTATGCCGCCATCAGCAAATGCTCAAGACTTCGCCTGCATTCATCAACACTGGAAGCTTTGATGCGGCACGCCGCAGATGCCGTCTCTCCATGGTCAGGGCTAGGGTCTCATTTCCCATTGGCAGCATCCCGCGTCTGATGCGCGTGTATGCGGGTTATGGTGTGTATACCGGTACTGTAGTCAGACGGCAGCTCAATACGACGTAGCGTAAACCGGGGCCATGGACGTGTGGCAGCAGGCAAGCGTTCATGGCCCGTCGCGGGTTGCTGGCTGATGATCGGAATGCCTGGCTTAACCGTTTCAAACGTGATGGCTCGCACTGGGGCCAACTGCCGCCGAAGCCCCTGCGAGGAGGCGTCAGGGGCTAAATAAGGCTGCGAGGTCGGTTCCAGTGCATCGGGACGCTGCGTTTCGCCCGTCATCTACCCGCTGAAAGTACTGTACTGGGAATGCTGCCGAACGCTTCCCCCATCCATTTCGGGCCTAGCTACCTGACTGGCTGTGCCGTCCGCCACCTGCCACCTGCCATGATCAATCTTTGACGGGCTCTGCACTGACAGCGGGTCAGACCCCTAGTCCAGAAGCGGGTGGGGGTGCAAATGACTAGCTGGAGGGGGATGAGCTGACGACTGAAAAGTGAAGGGACAAGTTGAGATGATGTTGCAATGCAGACATCAAGTGCAGAAAGGAATGACTTTGAGATGAAGGACAGGAGATTGATGATGGACGAAGCAAAAGGCCATGCCATCATGGGCAGTCTACTTAGAGATGGCCGCGCTAACCCAACTGGGATCTGGGATTGGACCGTGCAGCTCACGTGCCCGCCAGCGAATGCGCACGTGTTGTCGTATCACTTCCCACCCGTCCATCCACCCACCCACCACGGCGCTGGCACACCCAACTTCGTCTCCATCCTCCATCCTCTGAATCCTTCATCCTTCTCTCGAGCTCGGCTTCCTTACCGCCAACCGTCAAAGGGCCCCCTTCGGTAGGTTCGCTTGCCTGTTTGGACACCTTTTCTCATCTCATCCACCGTCTGATTGTTTCCTCTCGGCTGCCACCGCCTTCATCATCATCATCATTATTATCATTATTATTATTATCATCATCATCAGCATCATCCCCCCATCATGATTACATGCAAATGCATGCATAACGACATATGAACGGCCAGGCACATAACACAGGCAGTGCCATGCGAATCTGCAAATGTACCCTGTCACGTACGGATTGCGGTGGTGAGCAGCGCAAGTACATAATGACCACTCGCTAGTAACCAACCAGCATGGCCGTTCGACCGTTCCACACAGCGCACTCGCAGTACAGCACAAAATCACGTCAGCTGGCGACCCAATCTGTCGGGTCGTGCACCTGCAGAGTGTGCAAGCTCATCACCCGTTTTGGGCGACGCATCACACACATACTCCGTGTCACTTTCTGCTGGCCAATGTGTACTTACTTGTCTGCACGCGTACCAGAGGCCTGCCTGCACATGACCTTGGAATATGTCCCTGGTTAAGCGACCTCGTCTACAGTTTTCGCGTTTCGTGTACATGCGCATACAAGAGGATTCCAAACAACTCGTTCCTGGGCAGGTGCAACGAGATTGCCTACCTGTAGGGTATTGATCCACGGTGACTCGCAGCCCTGGGAACGAACAGAACCGAGCAAGACCTTCTTTGCAGGGGGTTGGGGTCAGCACAACAAGGCATGCACACACGCAACCAACGCAGGATGCTCCGTCGGTTGTGTTTGGTCAAATCCCATATCCCCGTTGGCGCAAGAACAGGGAGCTTCAAGGCTCGAGCCAGACAAGGTGCAAGTGCAGGTGGTGCAAGTGCAAGCTGCACGCAAGTCATGTCGTGCTGCAGGCTGCATCTCCCGCCTTCCAATCGCGTGCCCACCGGCCGCAGTCGGGATCCGGAGCACGGGAGAACTCCCTGGTCAGCGAGTGATTCCATGCTCGCATCCACTCATTCACCCAACGGGTTCGGCCTCGGGTTCACTGTCAGGCTCCCGAAAAAGGAGTCAGCAGTTCTCAGACACACACAGGGACACGTACCGGCAGCTTGCAAGCTCCCTAGCACTAGCAGCGGGCTCTTGCTTCTGGTTCTTACATCAAACGTCCATCACATCTATATCACCGCGCACATATACCCCCTGAGTGTGCCCAGCTGCCCGAATGCGCAATCCGCATATCAATCGCCCGTCACACCATCCTCCTCATCTCCCTCCATCGACGCAAACCGCCCGTCGGACCGGGCACTCCCTAGAAAAATCGGATTTTCCGACAGGGATGACCCGGCTCCGCGCCCTGGGCACCTTCTATTCCCTTTTCGACCGCCCCTTGCCTTTCGTTTCTTTTTCGATTTCTTCCATTTTGCTGCGCCCCCATTGGCGATCTTTTCCCCCACGCTCGGGCCAATGGCAGTCGTCCGCGGGCGCACTGGTGTTGCACTACTGTATTTATCCGCTCATCATACGTTTGCCCACTCTTTTTTTTCCTGTCAACACACGCACACACCAACATTCTCTCGCACGCGCACGCGCACGCACACACGCTTGCACCGGCTCCCAACGGTCTGGCGTTAGGCGATTTGCCGTTGGATCTGAACACGAGACGGCAGAAAAGACAGATCTTTTTTTTTTTTATCAAAATCCGTCTTGATTGGCTTTGCGCTCTCCTCTTTAATATTTCTCCATCGATTCCTCCAGTCCGCGCTCGTTTGTTTCGCTGCTTATGCATACATCGCCTTTGTTTATGAAAATCCCATGGCACTAATACAGATATACGTCATATAAACAACCCACGTCGTCTATGAACACCATCCGCACGCATAGCGAGCCTGTGTACAAATCCAACGATACAGGGACTCCCTTTCCCAATAAGGAATCAAACCACCCAAATCCACGGTGTTGACTACCAACTACTTCACAATTAACGCTGTACCTGAACTTATCACGCATCACGCAATGCGCCCTACATAACCCATTCAGGTGGATCATGGCCGAAAATACATAGGATTGTCATAACGCGCATTATACTATAACGATCCATCCTTCCTTGATGCCATCTCCGATGTGAACCACCAAAACGACGCAATCGTGAACCAGCTCCAAAACGCAACCTTCTGGAATCTGCAGGTACCGACATGAAAGTACTCGCCGTCGGTTTAATATCAACTCGCCCTATGTTAAATTCCTTGCGAATTTGCGCTTGTGTTTTGCTTCATCTTGCAACAAGGGGCCGTGTCGCTACCATTAGGCTTTGGGTGCGGAGATTCTCCAAAAGTGAACTATATCACCCGTCCTGATATTGACCAGGCAAGGTTGTTCCAATTGGAGACGCGATGCACGTCAGAATTTGTGTCTGGCGCGCACAGGCTGCACAGCACAGCACAGCACAGAACGCGTTCTCGTCCTTTTTCCCTTATTTTTTTCCTCCTTCCAAACCACTCGTGCGCTCGTGCCTTTTTGCCTGGGTGCCTGAACGGTTCTATCGACCCCTTTTATTGATATTCAATAGGGACGATGTATAATCTTCCTCTACGTCACATCGCATCACGTCACGTCACATTCGTCGTGTCAATGACTCTCTCATCCTCCTTGTGGAACTACATGCGATGAATCTCGCTCTCGGATTCTGTGAAATCGTACCGTGTCACTTTTCTCTTACCCACCCAATCAAGACCCTCGTTTTTCTATTTTTTTTTTTAATTCAATATGCGACGATCTTGGTTCCGATTTTTCGCACTTACTGGGTTCAATCGTACGATTTTATACGTACTTAGACACTTGTACCCACTCTTCTCGTTAAGGCTTCCCTTGCTTGATTAGGGCATTGAGCACTTGCAAATCCCTGACTATATCTTTTCATAATTGCGCACGTGGTCCATACACGCGCGCACGCAAGCACATGATGTTAAACATGCAATGCGTAAGGATAAGTTAGTGCACATAACGTGCGTGCGGTTCCGTGGAGAGCTCGGGGCGCGCTGTTGGGGAAAGAGGGGGAATGAGCCGAAGCGAAGAGGGGAATGAACATACATACCTAGCGGAGGTGCTTCGATATACGAACGGTTAAAAATGAGGACCAGAATGGGAATCTGTGGTACGGAAGTGCATACGCAGGTGAGTCTACACAGTACAGGCAAATCTTTCTTACTTGCTGCTAGCAATAATACGTTCTCCCAGTCTTCCCCTGCCTTCCTCCCTATCTTCCCTTTTCTATCCCCCCCCCCCCCCCCCCCCCCCCCACCAACTCATCCTCATCCTTCATTACCCACTTTACCCCAGACACCCGAAGCCGACGAAAAGCAAAAGAGCGCAAACCGCAGGCTCCATATTAATGGGGGGAAGACGAAAAGAAAAGGAAAGAAACCGCCCGCGGAAGATACCCGTCGGCTCATCCGCTGCCGAGCCGAAAAAAAGAAAGCGAAATCCAATCTCATCAATTTTCGCCAAAAACGTCCGTCCCGCACACCCGACCGTTTTCTCACCCCGTTTTCACCGTTCTCGTTACCTGTCAGTGCAACAAACAAACGTACTGTACAACGAACCATGCACCCATCCCCATCGCGACAAGGATCGCGGCGACGTCTCTTCTCAACGAAAAACGCCCGAATAAGCAAAAAACCCGCATACCCGTCGCCACACTCGCAAAAACCTAACAAAAGAACAAAAAAACAAACCCGAAAACAAGAATAGGATCGAACCAACCCACTAACCACCCAACCAATAAGAAACCAGATCTCCCCGCAACCTCGAGGGAACGGATGGATCTATCATCGGTACGGAATCTATCGGCTTCGGCAACGTTTGATGCGCTGCACGCACCAGCACGCACGTACATACGCATACATGGCATTCCTGTACGTATATGTATGTGTTTTGAGCCGTAGCTGCGCGCTGCTGTGTGCGTGGGATAGGTTCAAGTTGGTGGTGTGTGGGAGGGGGAGGGGGTGGGGTGACGTGCATGCATATCCAATCCTTCCATGATCGGTGAACGTCGCTGTCGTGTCCCTCCCACTAACTAACTCTACGTACGCAAAAAGCGAAGTAAGATCCGAACTAAGATGGCGGACCCGCACACGCACACGCACCGTACCGCAACCGCAACCGCAACCGAAACGAACACCATAAGCTCAGCCAACGTAAAGTAAGATGTGTAAGATTGTGTGTGAGATGTAGCTCGTTAGAGTTTAACGTTTTTTTGTTTTAAACGTTGGCTGCGGTGAGAAGAAAGGAACGTAACATCAAGTAAGGATTTTAGGTATACGGCCCGCAGCGCCTACTCCTTAGGTTACCGTAGGTAGAAGCCTCCCGTACCTGTTCCTGTACCTGGGTGTTTGGAGGTAAAATCCTACCTGCATGCATGCATGCATCATCCATCAGACGTTTATTCGGTGGGGAATTCGGACACAGCGATGGATAGGTAGGTGCGAAGGCCACGGGTGGCAATTCCAATCTTGAAAGTCAGTCAATCAGTCAGCGAGCTGATGATGATGAAATTGCGGTGAGACAGAGAGAGAGAGAGAGTAGAGTGTGTGTGTGAACAAAATTCAGGGACCCGGATATTGAGGGAGGTGAACATTAGACTACTCTGAGCAGACCCAGCCAGCGGCGGATTTAGACAAAACACAAAAACACAATAACATCAATACACCGTGTGTGTTTTGTGTATGGAGCCATTTTTTTTTTTCGGTAGTTTTTCTTTTCCGGAGTTTTTTCCCTTCTATCCTCTCCGCTTTCCCGTTCGGGGCATTGGAGCGTTAATGGAATGGTGTGTGGTGTGGTTTCTGCATTCTTTTTCTTTTCTTTTTTTCTTTTCAGGGAAAAAAACAAAAAAAAAACCCCCTTCTACGTTTACGTTATTCTGGTGTTTTTTGCCCATTTAAGTAATTGGATGCGGATCGAGATGCCTATCTACCCAACTCCCAAAGTATTATATATCTCTCTCGTCATACTTATGATTAACAATCGCTGTTTGTGCGTCCGTCCCTGCTAACTTTTCTTTTTCTCCTTGCGCGCGCGCGCGCGCGCGTGTGTGTTTTTGCCTTGTTTTTTCTTTTCTTTCTCGAATTGGGTTTAAAGGGGATGAATGGTGAAAAGCTTGACACCGATAGCGACACACACACACACCGACAAAGCGATGATCAAATCCGAACGGGACTCTCCGCGCGCGCACTGCCGTACGTACCATGCTTGCATACATACAAACATAAACATGCACACGCACATCTTTGTACATATATGTAACATGGATACGCATTCCCTCCCCCCTTCCTTCTTTCTAGCTACATATACGGCTTCCCCGTTTTTGCTTTTTGGTCGTGTATGCACGCACGCACAGAGGTAAGACTTTGGTCTAGATCGAGGGAAGAAGAAGAAGGTAAAAAGGCGCGTGTTTAAAGTTACGTTATCGTTGGTGTGGTGTGTGTGTACACCGTTTTCTGTGAGATCGACAGAGGGTTTGAGAGGGGGGGGGTTTTTTTTTTTGAGCCTCCTTGCTTGGCTGAATGTTGTAGTTACTGTTATTTGTGCGGATGAAACGGCACACGCATTAAGCAATTGCGGAATAGCATTGATTTGATATGGTGGGTGGGGGGTTTTCTTTCTTCTTTGGGGTGTGGAGTGTGTGGGGTTAGTGTGTTTGGGTGTTTACGAAGCATATAGTATGTAACTTTGGGAGGTTTAACGGGAATGTAAGAGAGATAGATACGGTTTCTGTGTGTGTGCATGCGTTGTTAATTGCTGTCGGGTTTGTATTTTTTCCAAGTCAAACATTTGTGAAAGCTGTTGGACCCGCACAAAAATAGCAAAAACAAAAGGCGAGATAGCCAAAAATAAATAAAAAAAAATAAGAAGGCGGGCCAGTCCCAAAAAAATCACATTGAGTACGTATGTGTTGATGGCTGGTTCCACAACTGCAATGCATCATGTAGACGGTGTATGACGGAGTAGCTCGGAGCTAGATGTCGATGAGGATGCGTGTTGAGACTCGGCAGATAGCTATGCAGGTAGGGTAGTGACGTTTGGGCATACCGTTCTTCGAAGGTGTGTATGCGCCTGTTGATGATTGCGTGTTTAGACTTTAGCTAATGGCGTTGCGGCTTAAATAGTCTGTGTATACCGCCCAAGGCAAAAAAACAACGAGAATGTTGAAGAGGCTAAGAAATGTAAAGAATGAATATGTCATTATGGCTTGTGGACTTGTGTGCGCGCCCTTGGCCAAGGACGCTTTTAGTGACAAACAATATGTGTCAATACTACCGCAATCCTCATTGTCTCGTGATGGCCAACTCAAATTTCCTTCCTGTACGTCTGTGGCGACTCGAATCCCTACCTTTCAAGGAAACAGCTGACTTCCGTCTGCGCCCACAGCCGACATACATGCATGGTGGTAGTATCTTGCGCTGGTTGCTATTACCATGTCTCATCTGTACGTGTCCGTACATAGACATACATACGCATACACATACATATAACATATACATATGTACATGAGGTCTAAGCCAAGCATGCACACACAAACATCCCCTTGAACCCTGAACCCTGCACGTCAATCCGTCTCCCACAAAACAAACTTCAACCCTTCCATTCCCTTCCTTTTTACTTTTTCCTCAATTTCCCCACTCACACACTCGACTGCTTGATAATATCTACTGGTGCTCGCTCCGGAACCACTCACTCGCAGGCCACTCCGGGTCCATCACACCGCTCGCTGAGCGCGCGCTCCACCACATCTCTACATCAAACCCAACTCGCACCCCGTATGCAAGCGCACACGCACACACGCACCGTGCCGCAATCAATCAATGTATCATGTACAGTCCTGTGTCCTCCGCTGCACGGCACTGGGCAGGTGGAGCTGCCCATATAACGAAGCTGCGTCCCCCCATCGGCTTGTTTGGCCGACCAAACCGGATTCTCGGTTTTTCGCTTTCCTGCTTGCGACAAAGGGATGCATTGGTGATGCGGCTGTTGGTTGTTCTGGGTCAGTTGCCTACTTGGACGCGGTAAAAGAAAAGAAGGCATATGGAGCAGTGGTGCCGCACGCTATGTGTGCGACGTGCTAGAGCGGTGTCGGCGGGCTACGAGTTATCTGGGACTGCCGTGGTTTTATGAAAGAGAAGGAAGTGTTGAGATGGATAGGATAAGATGCATATCTTGCGGCTGTGGCGGCTCCGGTTGCGTCGGGGTGTGGCTGGTTCTTCGAAATGATAGCCTGGCGGAGGAAATCGCGACACATCACTGGAATGTACGAGATCCCGGAAACAGGCATTTGTACGGATGACACCTCAAAGGAATCAGTGCACGTCAAGCTCCACAACTCCAGAATTTTTGGGGGTTTTAAACGGGAGTTTACTGTATTAGCAATCTTCTTCGGCACGTTTTGCACAATGCGGTGAAGCGATTCGGGCCGTCGTCCTCGTAAAATGCACAGTTCCTCTATGATGCGTGGGCGAATCGCACCTGGACTTGACCCTCTCCTCGAGATCACCAACCGCTAGCTACCACGTCGTCACCGAAAGGCGAGGAAGTCGCAGGACAGCGATGCAAGTGCTTAATCGAGATCGAACCTAAACAATCAGCATCTGTACCCTTTCGTACATGCCCTGCAGGAGAGACGTCTCCAATCAACTTGTTGCGATTGCGTCAGGGTAGCATTGTTGCTTTTTCAAAGGGACGTGCAGGAGCCTGCGTCTGACAAGTCTTCGCCATCCACTCGATCCAAGTATTGCAAGTCTACTTTACCGCTGGTCCAGCGACTCAGCTGGCGCCTACGGTAAGTAACTTTCCTTCGCACTGTCCTCTCAGGTTTTCAGGAAACAAGATTGTACCCTTGCGTACCTCAAACCTTATCCTTCTCATCTTCAGGCGCTGTGATACGCTAGTTATCACGAACAAGATTCACGCGTGATCATCACGATCAATCACGCTTCACTCTGTTACCACAGCACCACCACTCACCCTCTTCATTCCAATACATTCCGTCATCTCCATCACATTGCACCTGCCAAAGCACCCACCTCTTCTTATCATCACAACACACCGCTTCGACGCGCAGCGCAAGCACCGGCATTCGTCAGTCTCAGAGCGGTCGAAGCCCAACGGCTCACCTCCGAAAGCTGCGGGTGCTCCCGACCAACCGTCAACAATAACCACTGCAACACCAAACGCCATGTTCTCGACTGTGATATCGAGCCCATCTACATCCTTCACTTGCATAGCAGCAGTGACTTCGCGCAGTGTGCGCACCCATCATCCCCCAAACCCTTTTTCTCTGGTCCGCGCTCGTACCCGTTTCCGCGCCCGCAACGGGACGTTACGGGACGGGATTAGAGTTTTGTCCCTATGAGAATCACGCACTCTCTTATCTTTCTTTCTGTGTCTCACGGTTTGCGTCGGAATAGACAAGCAATGCGTGTATGGAGGGAAGTCACAACGTTCTGATATGCATCTCGTATTCGTCTGAGTACATAACACCTAACAATTGCATCTTTTCACTGTGATGAGAGGATATGACTTAAATTTAATTCACGCAGCGCGGGTTGCAGCATCATAGTTTATAGAAATTTCGTATTTGTAATGCAAATGACCCACCTTTTTCTTGACCTTTAGCTTTGCGTACGGTCTAGGTAAGCATGCCTAGCAGGAGTGTTTTTGACACAAAGATCCAAAAATAGAATGGAGGTTTCCAGAGACGAAAGTCTTTGTCCCGCTGGAGCAGTTTTTCAAGAGCTCAAGTCAGCTGTGCTACCTTTCTCGCTACTGTACCGTGTCGTTCGCACCTCAATGTACCCACCACGCTTCTAAAATTGAAAGAGCCTTCATCACTCTTAAGTTATCCCCCTCATCCCATTGAGGGCTATTCTACAGTGCTGGATGAAGTGGAAGTGCAAAAGTATAGGATCGATCTCCCGATTTCTTGTCCGAATCCCTCCCAATGATACAATATGTAAACGCAAACGTTGTGCGTGACCCAGCTTTGGATCTGGTACGCAACACGATGGTGGTAGGTCCGAAGCGAGAGATTTGAAACATTGGATGGATGCGTTTGTATTTGGATTGCGGCCTTGTTTGACGGTGTCTGAAAGTGCGACAGAGATGTGGGTTTTGCTCGAGGTATAGATGGGTGTTCATTTATTTATGTGCCGCGAATTCTGCGTTAACACCGCTAGTATTCTATTTTCATATTGCCATGATTCACTGTTTCTGTAGATGTGTATTCGATTAGGATCTTTATACTATACTAAAGCTCTTAGTGTTTATTAGTGCTTAATAAAATAACTAGGAAGAAGGACATAAATATGCGTGTTGTGTGGTAATAAAGGAGAAGGAGAAATGAGTGCAAGGGATAGAAGTTGAGTTTTGGAGAGATGATCTGGCTTTGTATAGCTCTGCTTATGTTTCACTGCAGTGAAGATGTCTCTAATAGGAAGAAGGGGAGGAGGAAGAGGGCATTTGTGTTCAACTATCTTTCCCAATCGAGAAGTCCATTTGAGATACTGACTTGATGGGCAAGTTGCATGAACAAAAGTATTCCATCGTAGAAGCATCTTCGCGCGGACTTATAAAGGAAGAGTTTAATATGAGAGACGATGCGAAGAGCCCATCAGTGAGTAGTAACGGGATATCTCGGGAGGGAACTTATTAAGGTAGGCTCTGTATATGTCAAGTGTACCGGGATATCCTTCTTAAATTATTGTACATTCATGATTGGTAGAATAGTTATGTATGCTAAATGCGAAAAGGGAAACGCGTAACTCTCGATATCGTTGTTCTTAATAGCTGATAAATATTATAAAGAGAACATGGATACTGACCGTTACTTATTAAGAGCTTTTTGTTAAAGTCCGGATGGGTGCCTATATCGCGGGTACAAAGTTAGCTTCATGCAACCAGGGTGGTTTCAGTACATGATAGGTGTCTCAATACGCCACTCCACGTGGTGTCTCGATAACAGACGAGTCTGTACCCAGGGTTTAACATGCATCTTTTGCTTAGTGTCTCCTTGTCCAACCACTTCACGCTTCTCTTTTATTGCATTCGCCCTATATATCTCTTTACACAGCAATTCTGATCCTTTTAGGCGAAATCTTGATGTCTTTTCATAGCTTCACTCTAGCTTTGATCAATCGCATACATCCTGCCCCCCTTCTCTTCCACCTGTGGTTATTTTGCTCCTCTTTTTATCTTAATAGCCGACAGTGGGTTGATAGCCATTACGGCATTATCGAAGACTGCCGTCTAAATATACCGGTCATTCATGTTTAAGTAAATTGTCCGGGGTATTTAGATTGACAGAGACTTTATTGCGATGATTGCCGATGAAGCAACCAAGGAATGTTTTATGAATAAGCCGCCTAGCGAAATATAAAGACGCGGTGATTCTAGAATAAGCCATTGAACAGCTAATGGAGATATCCAGTATCACAAGTCTCCATGGGCATAGCTGACTCCCCCCCAAAAAAGTGGTTGGTTTTTGAAACAAGGCCCCAACCCTCCCTGTTTCCAGTCATCCTAAATGAAGATAACCGCCCATGGAGGAAGAAAGTTATCTTCGTTCCGTTCTATTCATCACCGAATCACCTTCCTAAGGACCTGGTGCTCATTCAATTACCGCGACCGCCGCCACCAGTGACAGGGATGAACCCAACGCAACCAGCTCTTTTCCAGGGCGCAGGATACATACAAAGCAAAAAGGTATCAACCAAGAAGACAGATATTCAGAGCCCTTTTGACAAGACAGGAGGTAACGAATTTCTTCCTTTTAAAAAAGGGTAGTAGAGATTCAAAGCTCAATCTATGCAAGAGACGAGTCATTCAGATTCACACATCATTATCATACGATAGGTTGTAGCTTATCTACGTGGTGCCAGCATCCACCTAATCATAACAAATTATACAACGTGTGGATCTGTCCTACAATAGTACTTGATTCCAGAATTATCACACTAAATTCCCGCGCCATCAAGTCTAGCTTGTTATAGTTTGATAAAAGAATAGTAGAGACAATAAAAAAGCCCTTTATCCGTACTGTGAAGTCGTTTTAGTAGGACTGGATAAAAGTTAAGAAGGATTATAGAATGGATTTTAAAATTAGCCTATAGCAGAGACCCCTGCCTCTTAGAGGACAGTGGAAGTTAGAATGAAACACGGCAGATTTTTTAATACTATACGTAAGGAAGCAAGTCCTTTTTTAATATTTTTTTTACAATATATATTATATATTTTAGAATGCTATAAGGATTTAAATAGTAATAAAACTATAGTATCTAGCGGTTATATAGTATATTAGGTTATATTATCTTGTTTTTCTTAAGTACAACTTCTACTATCTTTTAAAAAACTGTCAGCACCGGCAGCTACCTATGCAAACGCAAGTACCCTGCTTGAAAATAGATAATTGTCTGTGGGAAAATATATCCCAAACACTGACGGCGCTTACTCGCAACACCTCGTTAATCTTCCTTAAGCGCCCAAACAACACCCCAAAATTCTCCCATCATTCCTTCACCATCGCCGACATTCATCTCTAAACCCTCACACCAAACCCTCTACCATTACCACGCACACCCTCTCAATCATCCTCTACGGCGCAGGCGACTCGTCACCCATCCCACTGCTCACACCGGTCCTTTATCTTCCACACGTCCAATTCTCCCTTCGGCACTCTCTTCCAAGTCCTCCTTATCGACCTCGGCCGTCTATGGTACCAATTCGACCGCTGAGACGGCGCCACGATGCGAGAACGGTACTTCAGAAGGGTACTTCAGCGTCGCTACGTTAACAGCTACGCAGTACGCGCGAGCGAGTGCGCTTATTAGTGACGAGCCCCCGCCAAGGAACGGGAGAGATAGACTTCAGGAGTGGGTGGTAAATTGTCTTGTTTCGCTTGAGGCGGAGTGGGTTGCGGAGCTTGTGGGACGGTCGGCGGTGGAGGTCAAGAGTAGGGTGGGGGAGAGGTGGGTTGGAAACGGGGAAGGGTAGGTGTGTATGGGGTTTGTGATGGATGTGGGAGGGTGGGTGGACTTGAATTTGAATTTTGGCTGGTGACGGCTTGTTTCATTGTTTGATGTTTGCTTCTCAGTTTTAGTGGCAGGTAAAAGAACCCTGGAACGGCGCATCTTGCCTCTTTGAAATTTCAATGAATGTTGCCGTTTTCTTTTGTAACTCTTGGAAGATGAAAAGGTTTAGAAGATCTTGAATCTCCCATAATTTTTCAGAGCCTTAGCCCTGAACGTGTCGATGAAGAAGCGTCCGTGATATCTTCGAAAATCAAATAGCCAACAATTTTTTCCGTGAAAGCGTTCGATGTTTTAGCCTCCCAAATTCAACAGTAGACCGAAATCGATGCTCGCATTTCCTCATGATACCTTTTCGTCCACTTCGCCTTCCACACGTCCCTCACCCTCCAAATTCAAACCCGCGTAATTCTCCAAGAGATTGTTCAACATCAAAACATTAATATCTTCCTTCTTCTTCACGATGCTAACCGGCCAATGACTCCGTATCTCCTGCGCCATATCCGGTTTCTCGTCCGCGATTCTCTCATCAACATTCAACAAGCCTCTAAATAGCGCAACCTCAGCAGGACGCATTCTTCCACGAACAACGCGGAATAGTGCCTCGGCTAGGTAGAGATTGCGGCGCTGGCTATGCAGTCCTTTCGCGACAAGGATGAGGGTGGACCGTAGGGCCTCAAGTTTGTGCGCGGGCATGTGTTCGTCGACGTTTTCGATGGCGTCCATGCATTGGGAGGCTTCGATTATGAGCGGAATCACGAGGTAGAGGTCCGTGGCTTCGAAGCCGTGGCGGAGGTAGTAGAGTCGAACGAGTGTTTGGAGGCGTTTTTTTGCGTCGGTGACGATTTGTTGTGGGGAAGGGGTTTGGGATGTTTCTTCGTCGATGAGCGGTTCAAAGATGGTGAGGAGGATGTGCTGATAGTACATGCTAAAACGATGAGTTGAGCTATGTCCCAAGAGAATTCCCGCCGCGATCTAAAACTCACTGAAGTTGTAAATGTCCTGGCAACACAATGAACTTTGGTAAGAGGGCTTCCGGCAGGTTGTTGTACCAATCTTCCAATATCGATAAGAAGGCATTGGCTTTGCTAAGTGTTATCGTTGAATCTTTCATGTAGGCTGCTTGACACACATCATTCATGATAACCCGAAATTTACTCTTTGCGTGTATCACCTGACCGAAGTGCATAGGTACGAGTTGATCGCCCAAAGGATACTTGAGCCATATCTCTCCATACCAGTCTGGTTCTTTCAACGGGTCTGGCAGGTCCCACTCGGGTTTTTGTGTCAATAGCGGTGTATACATGAAAGAGAAACCAGTAAGGCTGAATAGGTTAGTTTCAATCGAATTTTAAGGTTGGAGTCACTTACGTGTCCCAGTTAAACAACGCCCATGCGGTAAAAGCCATGCCGCGACGAATTCTCGGACTTCGGCCTTCTACATCGTTTTTGAATAGAGACAACTCCTTAGCCAGGGAAATCGCCTGGATTCTATAAGCTTGACCGACTTTATCCAAGCCACAAAGATTGTAAACGACGTTGAACACTATCCCAGCCTGCACTGTTGTGACTCGCGGTTTATCAGCTTCAAGCTCCCATAGGCGCTTCGCTTCGGCAAGAAACCTATACAATAACGTATCCGGGTTCCAATACTCGACACGGTTAGTAAACCGTGGATTGCAAACCTGGATTCTATTAGATATTTCAACAGTAAAGGGGTTCAGTATACTTTACGCAAGCATAGCCGAGCACGATGTTCACCAGTAGCGACGAACAAAAGTCTTTTCGCCCGGCCGCCATGTCTTCTAGGAAAAGATCTTTCTGAATGGCGGCCGTGAACAGATACTCGCAACGCAGCCATGCTTTCAGCAGATCACGCATGAGGGCTTCATCCCTGCAGACAGATGTCCATACCGAGAACTTTACATTGGAAAGTCGAGGCTCGATGACCTCTGCAGCATGGAAAGGTTTTAAATAAAGATTGTCGTAAGCCGCAAGATTGGTGCCTTGGAATTTTGGGCTTTGATTAGTGTCGGAAGATGCATTGGAATGCCCTACGTCAGTAGCAGACTGCGTTGGAGGATGCAAGACACCAGGTTCGTAGATTCTCGACTGGAGGTAAGGATTCGTATCGGTAAAGAGGTACTCGGGTATTTTGTTGATATACGGAAATTCGTAACGAAACCGAGTCTCCGGGACCACTGAAAGCTGGAGGAGGAGGCTTCCGGCGGCCACTTGGCTCAACAGCGTTTCGACGCTTATTCCCGACCTGAATCTTGACAGTATCTCTTGGGCTTCTCGCTCGGACACTGATTTCATGAGATCAAACAGCTGTTCATACTGTGTCTTACGCGATTCCAGTGCGGTGTATTTCTTTTCAATGGTTTGATGTGCTGTTGGTTCGTAGTGGCACGCTGAATTGCGCTCTATACAGACTTTGCATTTTGGGCGCTCTCCATTACACTAAGTCCGAAAAATATTTTAAGCTTCATGAAGTAAAGATTTGTAAGGGACATACCCGAGATTTGCGTGTGCGACAGGCGTTACATGCGCCTGAAATACGTTGTCTTTTCCTGATCTCTGGTTCCGCCCTCTTGTGAAGTGCCGTTGCTGGAAGCAGCTTTCGATAACCCCCGGACATCGAGAAAATAAGAGGTTCAAGATCCCACGCGATTGAGCAAGTATTGGTTTATTTTGTAGGATACAAAGGGATTGTCGCGTAATATGACGTAATGGTTGACCATACAAGCCCCGCATTTCTATCGTGAGATGAATGTTTGACCAATTAAAATCTGGAGGAATATTCTTTGACGACATCGCTTGCGATTAGTGTAACAAGAAAGCTCCTATGTTTAGCTGTTAACTAATGAGTCGGATACATATTGGGCACGTTTAGTGCAATTTAAGAGAAGTCTGGCTGTAGACTACACGTGCAGCATCTATAACTCGGTAGTCTCTGGATGATCCAGCAAAGCGAGCTTTTGTTGCGCGTTCCGGTACTGTGAAGCTCCGCGGACTTTGAAGTTTGAACAAACTCGGACAACTTCACCGAGCACATCTCCTGTTTTTCCAGTATTGTCCGCATTGCTGACCGTTTTTAATTTTTCTTACATCATCTTCTTGCTTTACTTCTCTCGTTCTCTCTCTCCCAGTCTTAAACTTTTTTTTCTTTCTCTTTTTTTTTCATTTACCTCCCTCTTTTATTGGGTGCCGAAAATAACTGTCATCTCTTCAATACCGTAGAAACTCGCAAGTAACTTTAACGGACACCAGTAGCTATGAGCTACATTTGACTTAGAGAAGTATAAAACTAACCTTTCAGGGATAACGCTAACCCCAAGGGGCTAGCTTTCTACCTTAGTTAGTATTCCACCTTACTGTTAGCTGTCCGTTACTTGCGAGTTTCTACGGTAAATTACAAGCATCCTCGCGCTACTGTTTTGGGCAAACAATTGTCATTCCATAACCTGGAATCATAGGAAGCTCATCCTGTGCCATCTTGAATCGCCGACACTACGGTTGGTGGGGAAGCGAGTCACACATTCCGAGTCGACGCGTCAGGTAGGTTGAGAGACGGAACAAAACGTGAACCAATTGACCAATGAATTTCACTTCTGGGCAGTAAAACAAGACGGAAAGGATGACTTGCATTCAATGTCGTACTTTCTTTAACGTTATGTACAGCTGGGGCCAACTACTGCAATGACGGTACGGAAGTAAAACATACTTCCGTCCCGGTTGACATTTGAGATACGCTAAAACACAACACCATCCCATCTTCGTTAGACCATGAGAAGGTTAACAGCTCCTTGATTGGATGGACTACAACTGTCGGAACGGAATACATCGGTGCGTCCGTATCTCGTGGGCCCTCTAGAAGGACCTCAAGAAACTTCAACGCACGAAATCTCAGGCAACGATATTTTGATCGATACAATTGGTTACACGACGTCTAGCCCAAACACAAAGACTACGTACGCATCTTGAATCAAGACTCCCAGACCATAATCGTGCGAAACATTAGCTTGGGACAATGGAATATAAAAGAGACAGAAATCGCTGTAGTAAAGCATATTCAAAGCAGACACAATCGTCAATCCACAACCTACATTCAAACTCCCATCAATTGAATTCAACCAAAAAACCTCCACCAACATGTCTTTCTCACTCTCCAACCCCGGCCGCACCATCCACGCAGGCGTGATTCTCCTGGGCGAGATGGAAATCCTCGACGTAGCCCCGATCGACATGCTCCACAGCTTCGGCAAACGCATCATCCAGATGCTCCCTCTCCCCGATGAGATCAAAGCCAAAGGAATCGACATTGAAACGCACTGGATCACCGAAGACGGCAGTCCAGCCAAGCTATCTTCAAACATAACCATGCAGGCGACGGTACGAACGTTCTGATACTTTCACCCTCCACCATACCCCCGTTACGATAAATGAACCACTGAAGAAGAGACGAGTTGATCTAAATAACAGGACTCCTTCGCAACCTGCCCACCCCTCGACATCGTCCTCATGGGCGCGTACCTCCCTCACTACACCCCGACCGAATCCGAACTAGCCTTCGTCCGCAAAGCCTACGCCGACTGCAGCGCCTTCATCAGCATCTGCGGGGGTTTCGTGCCCGCGCAGCTCGCCGGCGTCCTGGAAGGCAAAACCGCGACGGCGCCGCGCTTCATGGTCCCGGAGCTCAACAAGCAAGACCCGCGCACCACGTGGGTTGAGAAGCGCTATGTGAGGGATGGCAAGGTTTGGACGTCTGGCGCGCTGTTGAACGGGCTCGATTTGATGAATGCGTTTTTGGACGAGTATTGGCCTGAGTTGTCGGCGTATGCGAAGTCGATTGGTAGCTGGCCGATTAGGTCTGTGGAGTATGAGGGCACGGAAGGTCTGCCTGTGCCGATGCAGGCTTAGTGGAGGATAGGTTGTGGGGGTGAGATGAGGGGAGTGTGTGTTGTTTTTAGGGGATGTTGTTTGCTTTTGGGGACTTTGTTGTAGATCGTATGTGTATTTTTCCTATAAGAGAATGGCATATGTTCTTCATAAGCTTCCCTTGGGTTGCGTGCGTAGGAAACTGGGACCCTCTGTGATCCAGTAGCAAGTTGATGGAACTATACTCTGCTATTTCTCTTTCGCATACTTGATGATGAATTATTTCAAGAATACTTGACTGACTGGACCCATTTGCTATGAGATTAACTCTAGTTTGTGCCAGAGAATGCGTGATTCAAATTATCATTACTATCGATACATCTCTCATGACCCAAACACCGCGTATCCTTTTCTTTTCCAAATTCAAAACGACAAAGCAGCGTCATTAAAATACGGCGTATCCATAGCCCCAAATCCATCACACCCTAAAAGACTCGCATCACCAAACCCAAAATCCGCTACATCAAACATCATTACCGCCTCTTCCACGTCCGGAGGCACCCTAACCTCCTCTTCCCTCAATCCCAAAATCGTCCTCGCAATGATCCCCACCGCCTTATACTCCCTCTTCCCCGCCGGCCAGAACTCGCCCAGCATCTTCAAAACACCCATGTTCAGCCGAATCTTCTCGCGCTCGGCGGACAATCGGGGCTCCTGGAAGATATAGCGACACGCTGAGAGTTGCGCGATAGTCATGTTGGCGATCATGCAGATGTTGAAGGGGGTGTGGGTTGCGAAGCGCGTGGGGAGCGTGAGGAGAGTGTTTAGTTTTTCGGTTGCACAGAGGATTTTGGCGGTGTGTATGTGGGCTTCTTCTTTGATGGTATCATTTGCGGAGGGTGGGGGTGGGGGTGCGCATGAAGAAGCAGATTCTATGGGACTGTAGAGGAGGGAGGAGAGGCGCCGGTGGAGTTCTACTACGCACGTTTGCATGACAATCATTGCCTTGAACAAAACTTCGTCCACACTTCCATTTTCACCGAGTAAGCTCTTCTTGGATGGAGGAAGAAGTGAACACCACGCAGTCATCATTGTGTCGGCATTGGCGCATAGCGTTTGAGCTCCCCCAATATCGTCCAAAGACGCATTCAAAAGCACTCTGGTAATGCCCTGTGTAAACCCTATGAGTTGGGCGAAGGACGAAAACTCAAGATCGCTAAACTCGCGGTTCTCGTACTGCTGCAGCGAATTCGGAGTCGGTATATCCTATTCAATGTTAACAACATCAATAACGTAGTGAAAGGGATAAGCATACCCCACTCTCGTACTGTGACTCCTCGCACGGTAGCTCGGTAGTAATGGGATATTTGGACGAGAGACCCTCGAACGTATGCATGCTGCCAGAAACATGAACATCGGTGATGTGCATCTGCCACCAAGTTCGTCTCCAAGACTCTTCCAGCACTGGGTCACCAAGGCCATATTGTGCAGCAAACCCCTTCCGATGCATGCCCAGTGCGAACGCTGTATGGATCGCCTCATCTAACAATTTGCGGCCTTTCAAGGTTTCATTACTCCAGTAGACGGGAATGGAATATAACATGAGCGCCTGGGCAAAGTAAGGGCTAGGCAGTCCTTGATGGCCTCTACCAGCTTCGATTGCCCGCGCAGCAGCTTCTGCGAGAGGCTTTGAGTCAACGCAGTGCACAAAGATGGAGCCTATGTAGAGCAATACCGGGATGAGATATTCGGATACAGCAGGCTCAATGCTTGTATGCGCCTCCAAAGACCACCGCGGAAGCACACACGAATGCGCATTATGAAAGTACGTGTAATACTGTGTTAAAAGGTGATCGGTCTGGGATTTGGTGAGTTGGGAGCCGAGCTGTTCGGATTGAGACGTGAGATCTTGGCTATCGGTAGTGCCATCTGGCGAGTGTGTTACTGACCCGTTCCTAGAATTGATGGTGGTCCCGATCCATTGTGGGGAATCTTCCAAACGAGGATGTTGTCCGGTAATCAAATTCGAAGATATGAGTTTTTGTTTCCTGGGACGGCCTCCACGGCGTGATTTCTGATATTCACAGATCTTCTCGTCAGACCGGCATCTATGGCAAGCTGGCTGCGTCGCGTCGCATTTCACTTTGCGCGACCGACATGGTATACAAGCTAGCGCAACGCGACGAATGCGCTTTCTATGGAGTAGTTCGGGTTCCTGAACAGCGTCGATTTGGTCCATCGAGAAAGTGGGAAAAGTCTCAACACGGCGAATCGACTGACAACTCTTCCTTACATACATCACAGCATTCTGCAAGATGCCGAGTTGGGCGGCAGTGCCAGGATGACAAAGCCACCATGCCGGAATACAACGGGGACGAAGGTTTATTGCCCATGCCGGCGCATCGAATAACGGTGGAGGGGCGTTCGTTAAAGTGCATTGTCGGCATAATTCCGCCTAGGTAGATGAGCATGACTCACCCTCAGCTCGCTCAACGGCATGCCGTCACTCCGACCCTAGTTGATTAGTATTCCGTCTTACCTGCAGCATATAACAACCAGCTGAAAATGAAGATGAAGCATCTCCGTGGAGCTTGGGTGTTGGACAAAGAAATCAGGATTTGGAGGGGAAAGGAGGGATGAACGAGCCGAGGCAGAGACCGGAAAGGGAAAAGCCAAGCAGGCAGCGTGCGGACGACATGGGGGAAAATAAGAAAAGGTGCCTGCAACATCGAAAAGTGATACAGGAACCGAACATTGGATATTGAACGGGGTACAATGGGTTATGGGTTTTGGGTGCATGAAGGCATCAAGCCTAACAAAGCGCAGTGATTGGCTGAAAGGAGCAAACCAAAAAGCAAAGACAAATAAGAAAACAGGGTACCTGCAAGGGAAACCAAACGACATTTACGCAAGAGAACGTGACCGATGTGTGCAAAGATAAGGAAATATCAATTGATAAGAGTTGAAAATTGAATTAAAATGGAGAAGAAAGAGAGAGAGACAAATATAGAGAAACAAATATAGAGAGACAGAGATAGAGAGAGATAGAGATAGAGAGAGACAGAGACAGAGATGAAGATAGAGAGAAATAGAGAGACAGAGACAGAGACAGAGACAGAGACAGAGACAGAGACAGAGACAGAGACAGAGACAGA